>CAUYQU010085031.1:0-39135 GCA_963574635.1 Cheracebus regulus
TTTTATTTTTTTTTTTTTATCATAACTCATTTCAACTTAAAAAAAAACCCACCCAACATAAAAAAACATAAATATAAAAAAAAAAAAAAAAAAAAAAAAAAAAAAAAAAAAAAAAAAAAAAAACATGGATTGCTGGATCCACCCAGTTTCTGATGCAATAAGTCTGGGGTTAGAAATTTTGCTTTCTAGTAAGTTCCCAGGTGATGCTGATACCACTGATGTGAAGCCCACTGTTCACATCAGTGAAAACCACTTCCTTAAAGTGCTCTCAAATTGTTATAGATTGGTAGATCCTACCTTTCCGTCTACTGGTATGTTTTTTGAGAAAAGGATCATTTCTTTTCATTCTATTAAATTCATCCTATTACCTGGGATGTTGGTTAGCACAGAGTAGAAGCTCTAGAAAGATTGTTAACCAATGATCTTATTGACTAGATCATCTTTCTAGAGTACAACTATTTTAGACATCTTAAAGATGAAGTCAGATAAGCTGGCAGTGACCTGATTAATGTTGTGGTAAGCAGATGCCACTGTGGTTGGGAAATATCTTCTGTTGAGTGATCCAGTCCTCCTGACTAGACTTTCCTTCTAGTGGGTGTATTGATAAGTGTTAGTTGATATGAATTAAATCTTGCACCTTTCTTGGGTAATAAGAGGATAGTTTTATGGTTTCATGATGTGGAGACTAAGATACATAAGAAACCAAGAATGAGCCTCTGGGTGTTCCCTCTGATCAACCAACATGAATTCATAATTTTACTTATTCTCATCTCTGTAATGCACGTGGGCAATCCTCCAGGCAGATCCTATTTACTAAGCTTCTTCAGGCTTTTATCCTATTTTATAATGCCCAAACACATGGAGAAAATATTTTGTTGTTTTTGAAAATAGGTATGGGATTTCTAACATAATTTTATTGACTTCTTGAGAGTTATAATGATCTGTGACTCACTGCATAATATTGTAGTTTTACAGGGTGGTACATCACCTTGTGTAAAACAACTTTTATGACCTGAGTACTGATGAGTATAGGAAGTGAGGTTTACATGAGTAGCATTTATTAAGCATCTGCTATAATCAAAGCCCTGCATTAGCTACTAGGTTATCAAGTAAGACACAAACAGTTTAGTAAGAAAAATAGGGCATCTACCCAAGTCAACTGTTCAGTGACATCTGCTATTTGAATCACACACCAATGGAGCCGAAAGTAAATGCTGAAAGGGTGAGAAGAAGGTGAATAAGGCTTCTTGGGGAAAGAGATAAGGAATTAAGAGAAATAGAAAAGAGCACTGAAGAAGTACTCAGGATGGTTATTCAAGGAATTGAGGGTCCACAGCAGCTCTGCAGAACATCCTTGGGGACAGAAAAATGGGGTAAGGGTGAAGGGAACTGGGTCTGGAGCTTTGCATGTTTTTTCCTGGTTAACCCTCAGAGTCACCCTGAAGGTGTGAATCCCATCTTATAGGTGAGGACACTGAGTCGGGAAATTAACTTGCTGAAATCAAGTCCTCCCAGTCCTTCCATCAGGTCCTCCCAGATCTGGAGGAGCCAGGATTTGAACTCACATTTGTCTGACTTCAAAGCCCATGCTTTTCTTGTGTTCCATATTGCACAATGGAGCCACTGCCAGTTCAAGCTCCTATGAAAAGGGATGGATGAGAAAAGTCATTTGTTGATTCCACAGACTTTTAGTAGGTACCATGTCTCCTGCCTTTTTCACTATGTCTCCTGCCTTTTTCTCTATCCTACTCCTCTGCTACAACTTCTCTGCTACAGTTACCCACCTCTGCAGTTACTTGAAATAAGTTAAATAAATCCATCCATCCAAGCTTCCATTCACTGACTAAATATGTATCAATGGCTTCCTTTGTGTCAGGCACTATTCTAGGAGCTGGGGCTACAGTGCAGATCAAAACCAGCAAAGCTCACCACCTTCAGGGAGCTTACATGTGAGTGAATAAATCTCAGAGGATTCTCCTGTCATAGGTCCCAGCTCCTCTGCCAGCTCTTCCAAATGGGTTCAGAGAGGTTTTCTTCTTGTCCTGTTGTGTAAGTGATAATCCCATAGTGGTCCTCACTTTGCTATTCATATGCACTAAGTAGTCTATGGTGTGCTTTGTGGCTGGCAATCATGACAGATTCTATTCTTCTATTGGTATATGGTTTCTTCGGGGCATATGTTTGGCTACTTATGGCATCTTCCAGGGGGTCTGAGGCACCTAACAGACCTCAGCTCACTAGCACATAATACTGGAGTTGCCTATTAGATTATCTTTCTTCTTCCACAAAACTTCAGCTTTTCTGAGGGCAAGGTCTATGTCCTGCTCATTTTTTGGATCCCTAATGGCTGGCACAGTTCCTGGTGCATAATATGGTTCAACAAATATTTGTAAAAGGGATGAATCAAATAGGCCCTCAAAGATCTTCAGAATCAACAATGTCATCTAGATTGCACCCAAAGTTTATCTTTCTAGTATTCAGAATATAATCAATCATTGCTTAAATTGTTCCATTTCACCATTCTTGAATAAAAACTATTAATTTTAAATACTAATATCTGAGATATCTTTGAAAAGAAGATTAGTCATTGTATGTATTGCTTATAAATTTTCTCTATGGTGGAAAATATTCCCAAACCATGTCAAAGCAATGATAAACCAGTGTTCTGGCAGAGAATAGACTGATGTTTGTGGTGTTTTATATCTATCTTCCTGTTCCGAATCATTTATATATATTTGATGGTCCATGGACTTGACTTGCAAGTATTTTCCTGGGAAGCATTTTTATTCCAAAGACCTGTATTTCCTGCCAAACCTTCATTTAAGAGATTCATTATGGATGTCATCTGCATCATTGCAAACTTTTCTAGTCATCTCTACAAATAGCGAGATAATATTTACATTGAGTTTTTACATTGGCTCTTGAATTTTAAAATATTCTCGTAGACCAACATTAATTGGAATGGGGGATAAGGAAGTAAGAACTGCTTACTTGCAGGAAATGCAGGCTCGTTGTTGTGTCTAGTGACTGCTCGCTGCATTCACACATCTCTTAAGCTTTAAACAACCTATTGAGCTGGTTTCCATTTCCTTGATCTATTAAATCAAAGAAAATGAGCCTTAAAGGAGTTGGCTCTTGCCCTAAGTCACACTACTGATGGAATGAGACTACAAACCAAACTGCTTTATTCAAGTCCAGGAAATACCTGCCTCAGAAAAGGGTAACTTAAAAATTAAAAGTATCCCCTATTTGAACATGAAAACAGCTAATAAAGATATGTGCATTTTATTTTTATTAATTTTGTCCTCCCATATTGGCAAAGATTAAAGAAATTGACAAAAATGGCATTCTTGTTCACTATTGGCAGGAGTGAAAATTGGTAGAAACTTTCTAGAAGGCAATTTGGCAGCATGCATCAAAAACGTAAATGTTGATTCACCTTTACCCAGCAGTTTGTCTAGGAATTTATCCTAATGAATAAAAGTTGTCCAAGTCTGTAAACACGAGCCCAAAAGTGTACTTCATTATGTTCGTATTAAAATATTGGAAATAACTTAGATATCCTTCAGTAGAAGATGGATTAAATAAATTCCATGCAGTTGTCATTAAAAAATATTTAGATGTATGTTTATTGCTATGGAAATGTGTTCCCAAAATATTATTGAATCAAAAAGCAGATGACAGAATATATGTTTAAATCGAGCTCATTTATAACATTGAATATTTTAAGATAATTCATGTATCATAGAGAGATCTTCACCAAATGTTAAGGATTTCTTTTTCTGGGCTGTGGTATGTGGGTGATCTTTACATTCTTCAGACTGTTATGTATTTGAAACTTTTATAATGAACATATATAATTTTTATTAGAAAAGAATAAAATTTTTGGAAAAAAATAGTCATTCTCTATATTTCTACATTTACCTGGCTCTTTGCTTAGTTGTGCCCTTGGTGGCAACTAGTAACTAATAATAATGTTTCTATTCCATTGCTCATTATTATTTTTATCTTCCTACCTTAGTAACTGAAGCTACGAAATGGATTTGTCTGGTATCCCTTACATAACAAGTTTTGAGAGGGCATGTGACAAAGCAATGCAAGAGGCAAAAATCAGATAAGCTGAAATACAGAAGAGCAGAGTACGGATCACAGTGCACAACTGAGAGTGTTTTATAATTAAATATTAGTTAATTTTGCTAAAATCTTTTTTTCAAATTACCTGTAAGATTTATACTTACAAATCCCTACTTCAAGGAGTTATCTACAGTTAAGTGAAAAGACCTTTGGGGAGATAAATTTTCCACCACAAAGTATTCATTCTCCAGACTTGTACCCCACTATCCATTTTCAGTTTACATAAAATTTTTACCTTGCTGTAGTTATTAGCTGGAAATGAAACTTGCAACAGTGCAGAGGAAATTTGACTGAATACAGTGTTTTTCTATAGCAGGTAGAGTTGGAACTTATCTAATGAAGCTAATGGGATTTACAATGCATTAATTATAAAGGGAAATAGCAAAGTATACTCCAGGGTAAAATAGCAAGTCTAATGAGTTCTAGCTGTGGGGACTGTTTTGTGCACATAACTAAGTTACAAAACTGTGTAAATATGATTTTAAAACAGTTTCTAGGCAGATCCAGCTAAAAGATAAATGAGTGCTGGGTTTTTAAGAGCATAAAACAGCCACAACATTTTTTTATGATACTAAATGAATATTTTGATGCTACTTTGTGTTTTCTGGAAGGAAAATGCCAACTGATACTAACTGTACCCTCACTGCAAAGAGTTCAGCAAAAGAGAATTTAGGAAATCTAATACATATAGTGTAAAATGGGATCGTTTCTAAACAGCGCATAACAGTGAGGTTACTCTAGTGATCTTAATGTTCTTAATCCCATTATTCACTAATTATAATTTCATGTCGTTCTAAATGTGTACAGGCTAATTATAGCACAGTTTCTGGACCATTAAACATTGGATATTATGATATTTCTTTTTCTTATGATTATAACCCAGGATTTTAAAAAAAGCTACAATGACTTCAGCCAAGGGTAAATATGAATCTATGACCTTTTATTGTTTTTATTTTGTATGTCCTAGAGGAAAATTTAAGATTCTAGCATGCTTACAAAGCCAAATATGAATGTTTATATTAACTCACTGCTGGCAACTCTAAGGCTATTACTTGAGACAGGAGGCAGAGCAATCTCTGACATTTTCATTATGCATTTGTCCAGCAGCTTGAAGAGGGGAAATAATTCATGGGATTATCAGTAGTCTATCTTGGCCATTAAAATGTATTTCCCTAATAAAAAATGATCACTATATTTTAGAAGACATATTCTGACATGTCTCCATCTTTCCCCCATCTCATATCCTAGTATTGTCATTCCTAATTTCAAAAGCAGTTGAATGAACCAAGTAGCATCACTGCCTCCTGTTTAAAAGGCCTCATCAGTTACAGTGAAACTACACCTTCATTTCACTTTAGCCTCTATTTCCAAGGCCACACTCTAGACCCTATCACCACCTGCAGCTGCTACACATTAGAAATAATAATATTTTCCATAAACAAAAATAGTATGTTTTATGACCGTGAAGATCCTATTATCTAATCCGTACATTTTTCCTGGACTATCAACCATCATCCTCTTCCTCCCCATCTATTCCATGTTTTCCTTTGCCTGGGCTGGGCCATGGGTTTGTCTGTATCATGGGTTGTATTTATGGAGAAGTAGAAGCCCTTCTAAGTATCTCAGGCAGAGGGAATTTAATATTGAAAACTGGTTATCAAATTGTTGAAAAGGCTAGAAGAGAAAAAAAAAAGGAAAATATGATGTTATCCAGAGACACTGCAGGAAGCCATTCTTATTCTTACGAATGAAAGAGAAAAATAAGGGAAAATGTTATTCAGGAGCTCATGACCAACATGCCACTGGGGCTGCTGAGAATGTGCTGCTGATGCTCCTGGAAGGCTGCTGGCAAGAAGGAAAGCAGGGACTGACCTGTGACCTGTGCTGCGGTGGCAGCTGCTGCTGTCACTACCGGCAACCCAGTGAAAAGCAGAGAAAGAAAACCTGCTCAAGTCCTTCCACATTCTATAACAAAAAGTGGGCTGGCAAGATCATCTAGGAACTACAGTTTTACCTGAATTACAGAGGAAAGTACAGAAGGGCAAGCACGGAGCTAAGACGCAACAGACAAATCCTACCCTTGGCTATCTAGCATCTATTCTCACCGTTCTACCAGATATTTCAACTTCCAGTAACAATAACGGTGTTGTGGGCCTTAAATAATGGGAGATACTGTCACTCTCCTGAAAGATGTGACACAGATTCTCACTTATTTCTGTCTCTTGGTGATCTTCATTTTTCTTCCAGTTTAGTTATACTCCACCTGACTTTTATAAAATAAAGGTAATCATCAACATTTCTTATATAATACAGGGAAAAGGAGAGAGAAAAATAACTGGTTAGTATATTTAAAATATATGTAAAACAAAAATATGCATGGCTGCTAGGGCCTCTGTTTCTATGATTTCTACTAAAACTGTAATTTATATTTATAATGTGCTTCTTCCACTATTTTCCCATGTTTCTGTTGCCCTCAAATGGCATATTGGTTATTGTATTAGTCAGCGTTTTCTCTAGAGAAAGAGAGTCAGTAGGAGATATACAGATGGGTAAGAGGAGATTCATTATGGGAATTGACTCTCACAGTTATAGAGGCTAAGAAGTTTCACAGTCTGCCATCTTCACACTGAAGGACCAGGAAAGCCAGTGGGGCACTTCTGTCCAGTCCAAAGACCTGAGAAGTGGGTATTGGGGCCCTGGTTTCAGAGGCCTGAGAATCAAGAGCTCTGATGTCCAAGGGCGGGAGAAGACAGATGTTCCAGCTCAAGGAGAGAAAGTGAATTCTCCCTTCCTTTGCCTTTTTGTCTGTCTGGGCCCTCAAAAGCTTGGGTGATGGCCACCTGCACGACAAGGGCGTCTTTATTCTGTGTACCAATTCAAATGCTAATCTCTTCCAGGAGCACCCTCATGGAAACACCCAGAAATCATGGTTTACCCACTACCCAAGTCAAGTTGACATATAAAACTAACCATCACTGTTGTTTAGGCTTCCTTCCCTGATGGCAGGCACCACACCTCCATTCCTGAAGGGTCTAAGTCCTTAGTGATCTGCCTTTTCTGGAGTGTTATGATTTTACATCAACTTTCACTCCTGGATGCAGAACCATTAGCACCCAGAAGTGCCTGGATTCCAGACCTAAGCCTCCCTGCTCTCATTGTGTTCATGAACGTTATTTCCCCTTGATAGCTGCAATCTGTACCCAGAGCCATGGAACGACTTTTTTCTTTCTTCTTAGTTCAGTGGCATGAAGAACCCAAAATGACAGTGTCTCAATTCCCTGGTACATAAACCCTGTTGGGTCCACATGGAATCATTTCTCACATGAGATCCAAGACCTTTAGCAGAACCCAGAGCTGAAGAGATAAAAAGCCAAAAACAGAAAACAAAACAAAACAAAAAAAAAACATTAGTGGGTACCTAGAAGTAAAAGTGAGAAGAGCCATTTTGACTTCACCCTTTGGTTGCCAGACCTCTGTATTCTGGCTGTGAATAAAATACAATCATGTATTGGTCTTTGGTTCAAAGCTGGTGTTCAGCCTCACAGAGTGTTGTCCCCCAGCTGACACATAGCTGAGCTCTCAGCAGGCCATTTCAAAGTTCTCTAAAGCCAATTGCTTTATGAAGTATGCAGTAAGACCAGCAGAATCCCGCAGGTGTGAGCCCCATTACGTTATTGTTTTACTTTCTATCTTATATTTTATGTTTGAGACATGGTTTCACTCTGTCACCCAGGCTAGAGTGCAGTGGTGTGATCTCAGCTCACTGCAACCTCTGCCTTGGTTCAAGTGATCTTCCCACCTTAGCCTCTTGAGTAGCTGGAACTACAGGCATGTGCCACCATGCCCAGCTAATTTTTAATTTTTTAGTTTTTTGCAGAGATGAGTGCCTCAATATGTTGCCCAGGCTGTTCTCAAACTCCTGGTCTCGAGCAATCTGCCTGCCTCGGCCTCCCAAAATGCTGGGATTACAGGCGTGAGCCACCATGTCCAGCTGCCTCGCTTATTTTATTATCAAATGAATTCTCCATCCAATTTGTGTTTAAAGAAATACTATAAATCTACCAACCAAAGTCCTGACAGAGGCACTGTGGGCAGGAAAGGCAAATCCATATCCAGACTAAGAATCAAGTCTAGTGAAGACAAATCACTGCTCCCTCCATGCTAGAAGGACCCACAGCAGCCAACCTGTCACCAGATAATTAGTAGGCCGGTTCCCCTGAGGAATGGTGCCTTATTTGATCTGCAAAATGCTGGCCCTGGGATCTGCTTCTTCTGTTCCTGTGCCTGAGCACTGTTAAAGTCACCGCAGCGCTCAGCAGACACATGCCACTACATATTCATGGGCTCCCCTTGGGACAGTTTCTTTCTGCTGCTTAGGGGTCTTTTTACTTGTCGCAAGTCATTCATCACCCCTGACTCCACAGCAGTTGTTAGAAGGCTTCTCTTCAAGCCTCCTTGCCTTTTCTATCCCTCTGGCTCTCAGACATTGCCTCTGCTTTCAAATGCAGAGAAAAAAATAGCAAGTACTGGGCTGAACTCTTCATTCCTGCTCTTGTTTACAGACAGATCCACAGAGCATGCACTCCTGCCTCCTGCCGCCCTTCCTTATCTTCTTGGCCAATCCACATGTTTTCTTCTATGCTCTTGACCCCTTTTCTGTCCTTTACTCAACCAATCGTCTTTCCTACTTTATCTTCAGCCACGTATTTTTCACGTCTGCTTCTCCTGAACCCATGAATATAGCTTTTTCAATATTTAGGAGGAAAACCTCTTCTTTCATCATATATCTTCATCTAACTTTCGCTTCTTCTTAGCCAGGTTCTTTGATAAAGCAAGTGCTGGATTGCTCCTTCTTTCACTTTCTTTTTGTTTCTCAGCTCCGAAATAAAGGGTTTACCCTCCACTCCATTACCGTTTCTCTCTCAGACAATCGATGGCCTCCTGGCTGCCAATCATAATGATCAAGATTTAGGCTTCACCTCACTCAATTTTTCTGCAGCATCTGACATTGCTGAATACTTTCTGGAACGTCTCTCTCTCTCTCCCTCCCGTTCCAGGAGATGGCTGTCCCTTGGTTCTATTTCTACCACTCCGTCCTTTCCCCCTCTGCCTTCTTCAGTTCCCCTTCCTCTGTTTCCTCAGAGGTTGCCATTCTCTGGGCTTCTATTAGGTTGGTGCAGAAGTAATTGCAATTTTTGTCATTAAAGTCATAGGTTTTACCCCATTACCTGAAACGTAAGGTAATAACAAAAACTGCAATTACTTTTGCACCAACCCAATACCTCCGCCCCCTCCTCTTCTTATCTTCATGGTTTCCCTTGATGAACTCATTGACTCTCGTGCCTTTAACCACCCTCTCTCTCCTTATGACTCCCAAAAGGCTGGGCTCCTGGCCCACTGAACTGGAGTCGCATATTGGGTTCAGCCTGGATCAGCCACACCACCTGCCAGCCGAGTGAACTTCGGAAACTCAGTGAAACTTTGTAAGTCTCAGTTTCCTCTCCTGTACAGTGGGACTAATACTGATGGGCTTTTGGGGAAGATGAAAATAGTACAGAGAAAGCACAGTCCTGGCACATACAGATGGCTCAATATGCTGCCACTACTGAGAACAGGGGTGTTGCTTAAAGGTCACTGCCACTCCAGCCCTGCTGGGTATTCGTAAGATCTCAGCCACACATGCTGCATCCCATCAGCTGGGAGTATTTGCTTTAGAACGGTTGGGGCCCGCTGGCACCTCTTTCCATCCACAATCACAACATTTTAAGCTGTTGCTTATTCTCTAGTTCCTCTCATGCCTAAGCCACTTCCCAGTTCTGCCTTTGCTCCCTGACTTAAAAACTCTTCTAGTCTATTTGACATGATCTTTCGGAGGGCTGCAAATAGTTAAAGAAGCCCATTCTTAAACAGTCTCTCGGATCTGTGTGAGCCCTGGTTCATACCAGCATTCTGAATGTGGTTTGGGCCGTGTTTGTTACTTCTGTTAATATCCCAGGAACAGTGTTTGGGGGACATCATCCAATAGAAAAAAGGCCAGACCCTGTTGTGTGTCATGGCGTGGTCCCTGCCTACTTTCCTAAGCCCGTCCATTCTCCTACAAGTGCTCATTCCTTGCAAATGAAACCACTGGCAGTTTCCAGGAGGCACCAAGCTGCTCAGGCTCTGTATGAACGGCCCTTCTCACTTCTACCCTCCTCTGTCCAGCCATCCCAACTACCTCTCCTCCAGCCCATTGCCAAGTTAACTACTTCCACTCTCTCTCGTGGCTCTGATCAATCTTTCCTACAAATGCTTGCTTCTCAACTAACGTCCTAAACTTCACTTTCAATCATGCTTTTGGCCCCAGAGCCCAGCCAGGCAACATCTGTTGATTGACTAAATTAGTGAACAATGCTGGAGAACTGCTTCCTCAGAATTCCACTAGGGGTCACTTTCTCTACATTCCAGGAACAAATAGCACAGGCACTTAGCAAATCAACTGAAAAATTCAGCTTTGTTTAATTTTTAAAGTCATTTGTTGTTTATTTAATGGGAACTGAAATTCTGCCATGTCGTACAAGCCTCGAAGCACCGTATGATTGCTAACTCTTTCTGGTTTTATGGATAATGTCAATATTCATGTTTGTGTAAAAAAACTGAAATTGAACATGGCATTTAATTTTGCATATTAATAATTCAGATCACTGAATTTATATGAAAGGTACTTTCCTATTTTTAGCTTAATAACTTTAGATAAGGTTAATATTTAATTAGTTCATTTCAAACATGTTTCTAAATTATCCCAAACATCTGTTCTAAACCTTTATTTCTTTTCTACTTATATTCATTTAATTTCAGTTGCAAAATTAATGATGTATTCTTACTGATCATCTTGATCTGTCTAATATCACAGAGATTTTAATAAGGTGAGCTGAAGAGAGAGAAAGTGATTTTACCAGCAATAAATAGCCACTAAAATGCAATGCAAAGACATTTAGCACAGACATAATGTTCTAATATTTCGGTTACTTCCTTAAATGCAAGATTCTTGACTGGCCTCCAAAGCAGCCAAGGTATTAAGTTTCTGTTTTTAAGGAAAAATATTGTTCTTAGCAACATTGAACATATAATAGCATAGTAAATGGTTGAACACTAAGCTACATTCCCTGTCAAACTTTTAAGACACACAGTGATATCAACAAATGATGAAATACCATGAGGTAAGTGCATGGATGGAAGATGCAACAGGTGCTACGGGACCCCAGGAGGAATTACATAAGGATGGTTTCTTGGCCGAATGGGCTGCAAGGGATATTTTCTATAAGCTTTAGGCAAACAGAAGTCTCCCTTTAGGCCATTTCTCCACAGTATGTCAGGGAAACTCCATCTACATTAAGTAAACACAGTGTGTGTGAGCATACTGCACAGAGATTTTGGTATTAGAGATTCTCTTACTACTTTGGCACAACCTCAACATTCACTAAACTGGAAGAAGGCCTTGCTTCTTCACCTTGGTTTTATTATTATTATTATTATTTTTGATATGTAGTTTCACTCTGTCACTCAGGCTGGAGTGCAGTGGCTTGATCTTGGCTCGCAGCAACCTCCGCCTCCCAGGTTCAAGTGATTCTCCTGTCTCAGCTTCACAAGTAGCTGGGATTACAGGTACCTACTGCCACACCCAGCTAATTTTTGTATTTTTAGCAGAGACGGGGTTTCACCATGTTGGCAAGGCTGGTCTTGAACTGACCTAAGGTGATCTGCCCACCTCAGCCTCCCAAAATGCTGGGATTACAAGTGTTAGCCACAGTGCCTGGCTTTCACCTTGGTTTTCTGTCCATATCTGTGCCAATTTTGGAAATAACTCTTGGAGCAATCATGATCTGCGTGAGCTCTATGCTGACTCCCTAAAGCACGGATTTTCTCGCATAGTTGGAAGCCATTTCTGTGACCTCTATCTGGACTCTCTACCTGCCCACAATGCCACGAACTCTTCTGCTTTTCTGGATTTTAACATAAGGGTGACTACAGGTTTGGGCTCTATCCTTTCCTCCAAGAAAACCTTCTCTGGCCTCTCAGATTAGGTTGAAGCTCTGTTTTAGGTGCTCTTTTACTATTGGACAATTCTCCTTTGTAGCACGTATCACTGTTGCACTTCACATTGCGTCTCCAGTAATTATTGAATATCTGTGCCCCAGACTCAGTTGAAAGCTTCAAGAGAGCTCCAGGTGTGTCCCTGCTCACCTGTACCTAGCAGAGTGTCTAACATGAAATAAGCATTCAAGAAAGATTTGTTGAATAAATCAATGCAGATATGATATTAATGTCCTAAAGGATGAGTAGATAATTATTTAAGCTGCCACACTGATGGATTGTTCTGGCAAAAGAGAGAACAAATGTATGCCCGTCTTTCTTCTCAGTGAAACTTATGAGAAAGGTGAGCAGAGGTCCTCTGACTTTGAGTTCTGCTTAGAGAAAAAAATTCTATCTTCAGTTTCTATTAAATCCTTTTTTTTTTTTTTTGAGACTGAGTTTCACTCTTACTGCCCAGGCGGTGGTGCGGTGACACGATCTTGGCTCACTGCAACCTCCGCCTCCTGGGTTCAAGCGATTCTCCTGCCTCAACCTCCTGAGTAGCTGGGATTACAGGCACGTGCCACCACACCTAGGCAGTTTTTTTGTATTTTTAGTAGAGACAGGGTTTCACCATGTTGGCTAGGCTGGCCAGGCTGGTCTCGAACTCCTGACCTCAGGTGATCCACCTGCCCTGGCCTCCCAAAGTGCTGGGATTACAGGCGTGAGCCACCTTGCCAGTTTCTACTAAATCTTTCAAGGCGGAGCTCTAGAGTCTATAGAGTCTAGGATTTGTTTGTTTGTTTGTTTTTGAGACAGGAGTCTCACTCCCATCACTCAGGCTGGAGTGAAGTGGCATGATTTCGGCTCACTGCAGCCTTGACCTCCCTGGCTCAGGGGATCCTCCCACCTCAGCCTCCCAAGCAGCTGGGATGACAGGTGTATGTCACCACGCCTGGCCAATTTTCTGTATTTTCAGTAGAGATGGAGTTTTTCCATGTTGCCCAGGCTAGTCTTGGACTCCTGAACTCAAGTGATCCACCTGCCTCAGACTCCCAAGGTTCTGGGATTACAGGTGTGAGTCACTGTGCCTGACCTAGGGTTCTGTATTTAGGAAAGTTTTGGAATGGGAAGAGAAGGTCCTGGATTATGCTGGTTAGATGGGATTGAGCAAAAGGTAGCCAAAATGTTCTACATAGTGAAGAAACAGAAATGTTAGCTATTTTCTTTTGCAGCCCAAGAAACTTGTGATTTGGAATTCTAGATGCAGGGAAGAGAATAGATGTGATAAGGGACTCTGTGGGGAGGAATGGGCCTCTAGAATATATTGCCAAGTGAGAGCTCTAACACTGTTACTCATTTTCCTTCTTCTACTACTACTGGAATCACTTACTCTGTCAAGAGCTATTCTGTCAAATAAATATACTATTTATGTGATCCTCAGATGAACCCTAGGAAGCAAATTTAGGATTATTCCCATTTTACAAATGAGGAAACCAAGACTGGTGAGTTAAGTAACTCATTCAAGGAGGCACAGTCAGTCAGAGGCTACTCGTATACTATCCTGCACTGAGGAAGGAAAAGACATTGTAATGATAGTGTTGCCTGATGGTAATTTAAATAGTTTCTTGTTCTGAGCTTCTTTGACCCCTTACCTCCAAGTCTTTGATAAAGCCTTAGATACCACCAGATGGAGCAGGTTTATATTATTGGTGCTTTGGGAAAGGGGGACAGCTGTGCCTTAGCTTAGGGTAAAGAGAAAGGACAGCAGCAGACAAGAAACAAGACTGCTGCAGGGATGGAGAACTGAGCACAGTAAGAGGTAATAAGCACTAACAACAAAACTTCCCCCTCTCCCTCTACCCTGATGAACATTGTAGAGATACTGGACTTTCTGCAATTATATGAGAGGGAGGACTGAGTTATTTTATTTGGATCTTAACAGATAGGTCAATCCCAAAGGCCTGAGGATTTGGGAACACATATTTCTCCTGTTGTCTCAGAGGCAGATGCATGCCCATTGGTGTTTGACTGCCAGCACTAATCTGGTCTCTCTTTGGTCTCAGCTGAGAAGCCTCTACATCTGTGCCCACCAGAGAGGGTTCTTCCTTCTCCCCATTTTGCTGCCTTTCTGGCCGTATCCTAACTCACCTAGACTTGATTTTTCTCCCATTCCTCCTTGCTACTGAGCCTTTCTTTGTGCCACACTGACCAGGTAGGTTCACCTTGTGCCCAGAAAATGGGCATTTTCTCGGATAACTTTTTATATTTTTAGATGATGTCAAAAGCCTATACTGTTCTGGGCAAAAAGGAAGGTGGTTTCTAACAATTATAGGTTCAGCCTATTATACAGACATAATAGGGTCCCCTTTTAATGGGAGAAGAAACTGAGGCTTCTAGAGGTTGGCTGCCTTGCCAAGTTCACACCACTGGTAAATGGTAGACACGTAAAGACAAAATAAAATCATTAACCCATTCCATTAGACTTGTTTTAAATTTAAATTTGTTTAAAATCAATATTTTGGTATACTTTCATAAACTTTTCCTGGTGAAATAAACATATGTACAGAAGCTGCATGAATAGCATGAGGGTACAGCTTAAATTATCACACACAAAAAAACCACCCATGTAACTACCATTCAGACCTCAAAATAGCATGTTGTTAACATCTGAGAAGTCCCACAAGTCCCTTTTTAATCAAAATCTTCATGTTCACCCCAAATGAAAACATTGCATGACTTATAACGTATTCTTTTTTTTTTTTACAAAAACTCAATTTTTAGCAGCTTTATCGAGATATAATTCACACACTAGACAATTCACTAAAGTTTACAATTCAGTGTTCTCTAGTATATTAACAGAATTGTGCAATCATCACCATAATCAATTTTGTTTTTTTGTTTGTTTGTTTTTTGAGATGGAGTCTTGCTCTGTCACCCATGCTGGAGTACAGTGGCACATTCTCGGCTCCCTGCAGCCTCTGCCTGCCACCAATCAATTATCCTGCCTCAGCTTCCAGAGCAGCTGAGATTACAGGTGCATACCACCCACCACACCTGGCTAATTTTTTTATTTTTAGTAGAGATGGGGTTTCACTATGTTGGCCAGGCTGTTCTCAAACTCCTGACCTCAAGTTATCCACCCGCCTTGGCCTCCCAAAGTGTTAGGATTACAGTCATGAGCCACCGTGCCCAGCCATCAGTTTTTATTTTTATTTTATTTGTATTACCCCTAAAGGTAACTCTATACCCATTAACTCTTCATTTCCCCAAAACCATGCCCACTTCCCAGCCCTAGCCAACTACTAACCTACTGCCTATCTCTAGAGATTTGCCTATTCTGGGTGTTTCATATAAATGGCTGTCTTCTTTCACATATATGTTTTCAAGGTTCATCCATGTTGTAGCATGTATCAATACTTCATTCCATTTTATTGCTGAATAATATTATGTTGTATGGATATAATAGTTTATCCACTTATCCGTTGATGAGTGTTTGGGGTGTTTCCAGCTTTTGGCTATTGTGAATAATACTGCTATGAACATTCGTGTACAGATTTTTGTGTGGATATGTTTTCAATTATCTTGGATATATAACTCAGAGTGAAATTTCTGAGTCATATGGTAACTAACATTTTGAGAAATTGTTGAACTGTTTTCAAAGCAGTTGCACCCTTTTGCAAGCCCATCAACAATGTATGAGGGTTCCAATTTCTCTACTTCCTTGCCAATATTTGTTATTTTCTGTGTTTCTTTCTAAAATATAACCAACCTTTGGGTATGAAATGGTATCTCATAGTTTTGATTTGCATTTCCCTGATTAATGACATTGAACAGTGTTTTATGTGATTGTTGTTCATTTGTATGTTGTCTTTGGAAAAATGGCTATTCAAATCCTTTGCCATTTAAAAATTGGGTTGTTTGTCTTTTTATTGTTTAGTTGTAATAGTTCTTTATATATTCTGAATACTAGTTCCCTATCTGATATATGATTTGCAAAATGTTTTTCTGAGTTGTCTTCATTTTCTTTTTTTTCTTTTTTTTGCCATACCAATAGCTGGTTTTAATTTTTTTTAAAGCAAGTACTATAATTTTTTAAAGTTCCAAAAAATTTAACAGAATTTCTAGCAATGATTATTTCTGAAATATAAAGATCTGAAACATAATTTATACAAAACTAAAAACCTTCCTTTTGGCCTTTTCCCTTTTAAAAAAAAAATCCAGACAATTTGTCATAGAAAAGTTCTGCAAGTTACAGCAGTTGCAGCCTCAGTCATACTGGGAATCGCTGTCCCTCCTCCTGAGGACAGAATGCTGCACTGAGGACAGCAATACATCTTCAGTTGTTTCTTAGGGTTTCCTCCAGGTCTGTCTTAATTGCTCCACATTCAGTTTTCATCTCTCATCAGGTTCATGCCGCCAAACGCCAGAGGACCGACAAGCTGAGCCTTGATATCTCCTTCCAGGTAAACAAATATCATGAGCAGATTCCTATCAGCATAATTGGGTATGCAGGTTGTTGAAATGGCTTTGGATAAATTTGCCATCAGGAAACTTCCTGGCAAGTCCGCCGAGGTGCTGATTTAACAGGGCACAGAGAGGAAATTCCTTGTTTGTAAAGGTGCAGAATTACCCACAAACCCTCACCAGCTTTGGTAACTTCTTGAACATAATCCTTTCCTCTCCAAAACTTCTCCAAATGTATTCTTCGGTTTAGTTGGTTTCCACTCAGCCAGTCTCTGCTGTCTGTATATTTCAATAGGACATTCATCCTCCTCACCAAATTTGTCTTCATGATCCTCCAGTTCTTCCAAAGTCATATCTTCTTATGTTTTCAACACTGGCTGAGGGAAGATAAATTCTTTCAGACTTTCCTTGGGGAGGCAAGATGCCCTTTTCGTGTAAGACGTCATTCCACTCAGTGTCTGTGTTGGGGCCCTACATCTTGTTTCCAATGAGTTGTCTTCATTTTCTTGATGTCCATTGAAGTACAAAAGTTTTAAATTTTGATGAAGTTCAATTTCTCCATTTTTCTTTTGTTATTTATGTTTTTGATATCACATCAAAGCAACCAATGCCTAATCCAAGATTGACTCTGATGTTTTCTGAGTTTTTTTCAGTTCTTACTTTTAGATCTATGATCCATTTTGAATTAATTTTTGTATTTGTTTTGATATGTTTCAACTTCGTTTCTTTGCATGTGAATATCCAATTATACAAGTGCTTTATATATTCTGGTTATAAGGCCTATACTGGTTTTATGTGGAGCAAATATCTACTCTGTGACTTGCCTTTCACTCTTTTGGTGATGACTCTTGGTGAGTATAAACTGATAAAGTTGAGTGCATTAAAATGAAAAGTTTCACTGAGCACAGTAGCCTGTGATCCCAGCACTTTGGGAGTCTGAGGCAGGAGGATCGCTTGAGTCCACAAATTCTATACCAGCCTGGACAACATAGCAAGACCCCACATCTACTGAAAATGAAATTTAAAAAATTAAGAGTTTCTGTTGATCAAAACCCCTTAGGAGTGGGCCTCCATGTTTGGTCTGCTATGTAATAGTCCAGACTTATCTCCTATGTGTACCATCTCTTTTCAGATGTTCCACAGACACCTTAAACTATCTACACCTAAGCCATGATCTTGCCCATCTTTCCCCCAAACTAGTTTCCCTTCCTGTAGTTTATGTCTTAGATGGTGACATCATGATCCATCCAAATCACCTAGTCCCCATTCCCATCATCTAGTTGGCCATCAAACCCTCTCAACTTGTCCATTAACATTCCTTGAACCCATCACCTCCTCTCCATCCCCACAACCTCTGTTTTAGTTTAGGCCTGTAGTCATAGATTCACAGAAAACAAGTAAGCCAGGACATGTGTCATTAATAGTGAGCGGTTATGACTAGGACCAATTGCAGACAACAGGCCTTATTTGAAGGGAGCACAGAGTACTTAGTTTAAACAGACTCTCTCCTGAGAGTATAAAGACCCAGCATTGCCAGATATTTTAAATTTAAAAGAAACCTACATTTTTAATGTGAAATCTTCTGATTTTTAAGTGAGGCAAGTAGTTCAATTTTTAAATAACTTTTATATAGAATAGGAAACAAGCATATCCTGTCCCTACCTCCAACACACACACATAATGCCTGTGGGCCAGATTCCATCTTTGGGCTGCCAGTTTGCAATTTCTGTGTAGGCTGTCATTTTCTTTTGCATGGACTATTGCGAGTGTTCCCCAGGTAGTCTTCCACACTCCATCCGTTGCCAGAGTGATCATCCTACAGATGTAATGACATGATGATGTTTATCATTATAATCATGGTTTGAGAACTCACTATGTGGCAGTTACCAAGACATATTTATCTCATTTAATCCTTCGAAGAACCCCATGAGATACTGTCATGGTCGCCATTTTGCAGAGTAGGAAATCGATTAAACACCTCTGATATTCCAACTCAGAGCCTATACTCTTAATGACTGTTTTCTACTCTGTTCCTTTCCTATGGCCTCCCATTTTCTAACCCAGTGGTTTTTAATCTTTTGTAGAGCCTTGATCCCCTAATAAATGCTGCAGACCTCAGAAAAATCCATACCTAATTCTTATAAATTTTATATGCAGTATCTGGGGGAACCATAGACCTACATGGAGCTCTTCCATGGTCTCAAAGGTCCATGGATCCTGAGTTTAAAATCCACTGGTCTATAGTAGAAAGTTAATATCCCTTAGTATGGCATTTGAGAGCCTCCATAACCCAGGTGCACCTGACTCTCTAACTTCATTTCCCCAACTACTTGCAGCTGCTAAAGTCATGCTCACTTGTTCTTTCTCTATATTTGCTATTCCCTCTATTTGGGAAGTTCTTTACTCTATTTGGAAAGCTCTTTCCTCTACCTTGTCAGCTGACTCAGTATCTACAGATTCAGCTAATGGAAAGCATTGTGTATCTGTAACCTAAGCTAGTGCCTCTAACGCTTCCTTGCATTTGTTGTTTGCAAGTCTGCTCCCTTATTAGACTATGAGCTCCTTCTTGAGATCAAGGACCATGCTTTGTCCATCTGTAGCTCTACATCTACCACAGTGCCTGAAACACAGGAGGTCATCAGCAAATACTCGAACAAATGAAAGTGGACTGACGAAGTCATAGGAAGCAAGATAGATGTCAAGGTCAGATGGACTAAATGTGTATGAACATAGGGAGGGATAATATGGGAAATTTTAACCAGCGAGCTTTCTGCGCTTTCCAATTCATTGACTTTCTTCACTCATTCAGTGCCCTGAGAACTACTCACCTTCCACAGACCAGGTAGCTGGTGTTAAATATCAAGTTCTTAGCTTTTGTTTGAAAAAAATCAGTGCAGAAAGAGATGAGAACGCCTGCTGACTGAGGTCCTCCACTACTCTGCAGTGTCCCTTACACAATGTTCCAACACTAGAAAATAGCCTTTTTAGTGGGGGGGGGGGGGGGGATGGAAGAAGAGAAGGAAAGGAAGCAAGTGAGTTAGGCATTGTTGGGAATTCCTTGGAGGGAGGCAGGGCTCACCCCCATGATCTTAGCTCCAAGACAGGGTGGGAGGGTGGACCTCAGAAAAGCATGAGGATTTGAGAAGGGAAGACTTGTAGCCGGCTTTCAGTCTGAGATGCTGCAAGGCAACAGCCTCAGGAAAGTTCCCTGTAGCCCTACGGTGCAAGAGAACTCAGGCTGTGGAGGGCTGGATGACATGCCAATGGCAAGATGCCTTGAGGTGGTCCTATCACATTTCCTGCAGCCTTGAGAATGGGTGAATTTCCCTGGGTCCTCAAGAAAACATGCAATGTTTGTTTGAGACAAGGATGTGGGCCCTGAAGTTGGCATGCAGTTGTGACACGGAAGCACCACAGTGAAAAATGGTGTGGACTCTGCAGCCCTGGACCAGATAGGGCCATGGAGCCTTCAGTGGGCACCAAAGGAGAGACAACCATGCTCACGGTTGGATAAGACTTGTACACCTCAGCAAATGCTGGCACAGGGAAAAGAACAATGCAGATACTTCCTCCAGGACCATGAATCCCTAGAACATGGATGCTACCCCAGAATAAATGAGTAGGAATAAGAAAATTCTGATGGATATTAAACCTGACATAAAAAAAAAACACTTTGAACTTACTGAGTTATTTGAATTGACTAGATTTGTTCTTTTAATCAGGAAAAATAGGAGCTTGAGACAAAAATCAAGTTCAGCTTTAGCAAAGTAAAGAAAATCATATTTTTGCATTCTGAGTGTGTACAGCCTATAAAATATTACCTCTATAACAGAAACAATTCTGGCTAGAGCTGAGGAATAGGGGTGAGGAGTAAAGGATGGAGCTGGCAGGGATAAGAAAGATTAGATGATTGTCTTCAATATAAGCTGAAGAGGAATGTTTCCTTAAGTTTTCAAGAGAGCTGATTCCTATAGTAGGTGAGCACCAAGGTACAAATATTTGTAGATACAACCAGAGTTTAACAAAGGCAAATATACTAGAATGGTAGTCTGATTCTCATTTATCAGGTAGGGTTCTTCTCAGCAACCATCGGTGAAAAGACTAAAAAAAAAAAAAAACCTTATATATGATTAAAATATGTTAAAATCATTATTTAAACTAAAAATTAATTAATAGTAATTACTGAATTGTGTGCACATGTTAATGAAGAGAACAACAAAAAGTGTTTCATGAAAAAGTCAATTATTTCCTGCTCTATTCTATTCTCATATCATCTTGGTGACTGATATTGGCAGCTTAGTGTGTATCCAGTTACACTTTTACCATGGTCTTAATTATGCAGACTTTTGTTTTGCTATTGATTTTCAAAAAGGTAATAATACTTTACACATTACTCTGCAATGTGTCATTTTACTTAGCACTGATATGCTTAAGCTTTGAACTTAATTCTCTTTAATCACTAGTGTTTTAAAATATGATTTGCCATAATAAATTCAATCATTTTTCTATTGATGAGCAATCAGATTGTTTCCAGTTGCTTTTGGACTATGAAAAATGATATAATAAATGTTCTTATATATTTATACTTGCACAGTGGTACTCTCATTTCTATAGGAGCGATTCTCCAAAATGGAAGTGCTATATTAAAGGATATGTTGATAGATTTTAAAAGACATTACACATTTACTTTCAAAAGTTTCTAGCCATTCACATTGCCACAAAGAGCCTTTGGTCTAGTGAACACAGTAAGCCCTACTGAGAAGATGATAATCTTTTATCTTAAGCAGAGATACAAAGATGGTGAGGTGAGGGAGTTAGCCACACAGCTCCCTGGGAAAACTATTCTAGGCAAAGAGAATAGACAGTCCAAGGACCCTTTGGCAGAAGCACAGCTGATGTGTTCAAAGAACAACAAGGGGGCTGGGCCAGTGTACCTGAAGCAAAATGAGCAACTGGAGAGTAGGAAGTGAGAAGGCCAGAGAGATTGATGGGAGGGTAGAGCATGTAGGGCCTAGTAGGCTTTGCTTTTACCGTGAGTGTGATGTGGAGCTCTTACAGGTTTTTCAGCAAAGGAGTAATACAATCTGACCTGTTGTAAAAGAATCATTATAGCAGCTCCATCGGGAAAAAATGCTGTAGGAAGCAAAATTGGAACAAGGAGATCAGTTAAGAGATAATTGCAATAAGCCAGAACAGAGAGGGAAGCAGCTGAGACCAGGGTGGGAGCAGCAGAGGTGGTGAGAAGTGGTTGGATTTTGGGTATGTTTCGAAGGTAGAGCCAATGAGATTTGGTGATGGATTGTACGTGGGATGTAGGAAATAGAGAAGAGTCAGGATTAACTCCAAAGAGTTTGGCTGGAGCAACCAAAGGATGAAGTTACCGTTAACTGAGATGGGGAAGACTGTAGGTAGAGCAGATTTGGGGAGGCAGAATGGTCAGGAATTCCTGTTTGGCCATGTCAAGTTTTGAAAGAGATCTGACTGGTGATGTTAAGCAGGCAGTTGGAAATACAAGTTTGTAGTTTAAAAGTGATGTATAAGTCCGGGCTCAGTGACTCATGTCTGTAATCCCAGCACTTTGGGAGGCTGAGGTAGGTGGATCACTTGAGGTCAGGGGTTCAAGACCAGCCTGGTCAACATGGTGAAACCCTGTCTCTACTAAAAATACAAAAATTAGCTGGGCACAGTGGCATGTGCCTGTAATCCCAGCTACTTGGGAGGCTGAGGCAGGAGAATTGCTTGAACCCGGGAGGTGGAGATTGCAGTGAGCCAAGATTGTGCCACTGCACTCTAGCCTGGGTGACAAAGCGAGACTCAATCTAAAAAAAAAAAAAAAAGAAGAAAGAAGAAAGTAATGTATAGACAGTGATACAAATTTAAGGACCACAGCATATAGGTGATACTCAAGGCCATAAGAATAAATGGAGTCTGGACGGAGAAGACCAAGGACCGAGTGGTCATGGAAAGTAAGGAAGGTCACGGAGGCTACGCAGACAGAGCAGCCATGAGGGAGGGAGATAACCCAGAGACTGCAGCATGCCCGAAACCAAGAGATACAAAGGTATGAAAGCAGAAGGACAGATCAGGGACAGGAACTACTGCTGACAGGTCAATAAGAGAACAACTGAGAACTAACTGTGGTAGGCTGAGTAATGTCCACCCACCTCCACAAAGATGTCCACATCCCAATCTCCAGAACCTGTGACTTTATCTTACACAGCAAGAATAACTTTAGAGATGTGGTCAATGTGGATCTGGAGATGGGGAGAATATTCTGGATTGTCCATGTGGACCAATGTCATCACAAGGGTCCCTGTAAGAGGGAAGCAAGAGCTTCAGAGTCGAAGTCAGAGAAAGCAATGCGACCGTGGACACAGAGGTCTGAGGGATGTGGCAAAGAATGATTGTCCCCTGGAGCCTCCAGAAGGAAAGCAGCCCTCTGCACCATTTTAAACTTCTGACCGTAAGAACTGTGGGATCATAAATTTGTGTTGTTTTAAACCACTGGGTTTGGGGTCATCTGTTATAGCAGGAATAGGAAACTAATGTACTAACCACTGCATTTAGCCAAGTGGAGGTCACTGGTGACCTTGCAGCAGAGGAATTTCAGGGATGTGTGGGTTGGAAGCCTCACTAATGTGGGCTAACAAAGACCAGGAGACCAAGTCTACCCTAAACACATGCAGGACCTGTTCTAGAATTAGAAAAGGTGGGCCTGCTTCAGGCTGACCAATAAAAAAGGTGGTGCTTCTGGACAGATCAAGTTCCAAATGTTTCTTCTCCAAGGATGACAAAGTCTTATGCCAAGCTTTCCTCCTGGCAAGCAGAGAATGGAGTGGATATTAGTCTGTATCTGTGCCCTCTCTCTCTACCAAGTGCCTCTGTGCAGAGTACAACCAGAATCCAAGCTGAGTCAGCACTGAACGAGAGGAGCAGCAGATAATAGGTACAGACAGCGCTTTCAAGTGGCTTTGCTGCAAGAGCAAGGAAATGAGAAGGCAGCTGGTGGGGAAGGGAGGACAAAGAAAGAATATTTTTCTTTGAGACAGAGTCTCATTTTGTCACTCAGGCTGGAGTGCAGTGGCAGCTCAGTTCACTGCAACCTCTGCTGCTGAGTTTGAGTGATTCTCCAGACTTAGCCTCCCAAGTAGCTGGGACTACCGGTGTGTGCCACTATGTCTGGCTCATTTTTGTGTATTTATGTATTTATTTTTATTGATTGATGGTTTTGAGATGGAGTCTCACCCTGTCGCCCAGGCTGGTATGCAGTGGCACAAGCTCAGCTCACTGCAACCTCTGCCTCCTGGGTTCAAGCAGTTCTCCTGCCTCTCCCAAGTAGGTTGGACTACAGGCCTGTGCCACCATGCCTGCCTAATTTTTTGTATCTTTAGTAGAAATGAGATTTCACTATGTTGGCCAGCCTGGTCTCGAACTCCTCAATTTGGGTAATCTGCCTGCCTCGGCCTCCCAAAGTGCTGGGATTACAGGCATGAGCTACTGTGCCTGGCCTAATTTTTGTGTTTTTAGTAGAGATGGGGTTTCGCCATGTTCACCAGGCTGGTCTTGAACCCCTGACCTCAAGTGATCTGCCTGTCTCAGCCTCCCAAAGAAAGGATTTTTTTGAGATGGTGAACGCAACTGTATTTTTGTGTGCTGATGGAAATAATTCAAAAGAGAAAAGAAAATAATATAAGAAGGAAGGGAGAATTGCTGAAGTGATGTCCTTGAGTAGATGAGAGGGGGTTGGGTCTGGACCCTATCTAAATGAGGACTACAACCGAGGAGGTTCTGTTTGATAAAATCAATAAGAAGGAACATGGTGCAATGTAAGATAGTGATATATTAATAATATTAATAATACATGTATACTATGAAGTTGATTGCTACAAAAAGAAAGAATGTAGAAGTTGTGCGGCCAATCAGGAGGAAGTCATAGTAAGTCAGGGAAGAAAGCTTTAGAGTGTTGGTATGACTCTTACACTGGGGTAAGCAGGGTTCTTAACCTGGCCTCAGGGGACCACATTCTTTGAAGTGCTTTCCTCAAATCTTCTAAGACCTCCTCTAGTACTTGGGAGCAGCTGAGATTGGCAGCACCATCTGAGTGGGGTGTCTCAAACTTGGACTGGAACCCTTTGTAGGCCCCCATCCCTATTTGTCTTCCATTTGGGGTGTTCTCTAACCCTCTGTCCCATGGATGAGGTCCACCCGATACCCTGAGGAGTTCCATGACTCCTACCTATGCAGTCATTCTGGTGTTCTCTGGCCTGGCCCAGGTTTTGGAAGGGTGACCTGGCAAGGGTTACCTCACTTCTACTGAGTAATACAATATCTATCTATCTATCTATCTATCATCTGTCTATCATCTATCTATCTCTTTTATAGGCTTGTGTGCACTTGAGCTATTGAAATGATAGTGACATGTAGATCTGGAGTGGCTTAAGCTGTTTATATGATAGGGCCCCTGCAAAATATCCCCAGGGATGGCCCTGAATGTGACATAGTAGTGAAAGGGCGCACAAAGAGAGAGATTTCATTCTTTTTTTATTTTGTGAGACAGAGCCTTGCTCTGTTGCCCAGGCTGGAATGCCTTGGTAGGATCTCAGCTCACTGCAACCTCTGCTTCCTGGGTTCAAGCAATTCTCCTGCCTCAGCCTCCTGAGTAACTGGGATTACAGGCACCTGCCACCACACCTGGCTGATTTTTGTAATGTTTATATTTTTAGTAGAGACAGGGTTTTACCATGTTGACCAGTCAGGTCTTGAACTCCTGACTTCAGGTGATCCACCCGCCTCAGCCTCCCAAAATACTGGGATTACAGGCATGAGTCAGCATGCCTGGCCCTCAAAGAGATATTTCAGAAAAATAGGAAAAATAAACACAATTCAGGGAGTAGTGCTTAAATCAGAAATGCTTAAATCTTGTGCTCACTGTCATACTTCAACGATGATGTTATTTAGCAAAGAGATCATAGGTGGAGCTTTTTGAAGACTTGGACAAAAGTCATTTCTCTGAAAATATAAACTTACAGCCAAATATTATGGGAAAGATATCAGCCAACAATAATCTCTCTAAAACTGAGCCACCCAGGAAAGAAGTAAAGAGTATTCATTTCTCCTGTCTCGCTCTGTCCCCCAGGCTGGAGTGCAGTGGTGCCATCTCTGCTCACTGCAACCTCTGCCTCCTGGGTTCAAACAATTCTCCTGCCTCAGCCTCCTGAGTAGCTGGGATTACAGGCACATGCCACCACGCCTGGCTAATTTTTTGTATTTTTAGTAGAGATGGGATTTCACCATGTTGGTCAGACTGATCTTGAACTCCTGACTTCAGGTGATTCACTCGCCTCAGCTTCCTAAAGTGCTGGGATTATAGGCATGAGCCACCACACTTGGCCTGTGTTTTCTTTCATCAAAAATACAATTTCAGGGATTTTTGAATTCTGCCATTGTGTAGCATGAGTTTATTACTGCGTTATGGCTTTGTTTTTTAAAGGAGAATTTTCCAATTCTTTTGAAACTCCCCTGTATCTGCTTCCCATATCTTCATCACATCATCTTTTCGCATTCTCCTTCCTGTCTCTCTTTCAGTAATTCTTTCCCTTTCTGCTCATGATCATTCCAACCTAGTTCTTCAGGTCTCACTTTTCTCCATTGCCAGATGATTTTCTTGGCCAGAAGCAGATGTTGCATATGAAATCTTGTCACAAATGGAGGAAATTTTCAGCCATTTAAAATAAATCCAGGGAAACAGACTTGCTGACCTGAATGCAGTCTATCTTTTGCAACAAGAATAACTGTGGAATTTCTATTCCAGAAAGTCAGTCTTCATCTATTGATGATTATAGATTGCATCAGCATAGGCCTTTTCACATGTTCCCTGATTTGCATTCCTTCTATTCAATAATTCATTCCATAGCCAATATAACACAATATCTCATCATTGTCAATTTTTAATATCTTTGCCTTGGTTTCAATCCATCATTCTGTATGAAATGGCAAAACCTCACTACAGTCAGACTCTGTGTTAGTTCATTTCCTGCTGCTTGTAACAGAATACTTAAAACTGGTTAATTTATAGAGAAAAGGAGTTTGTTTATGACTGACAGTTATGGAGGTTGGAAAGTGTGAAGTAGAGAGGCTGTATCTAGTGAAAGCCTTCTTGCTGGTGGAACAGCACGGTGCATCACATGGTGAGGGGGCTGAACATGTTAGTTCAGGTCTCTCTTCCTCTTCTCATAAAGCCACCAGTCCTGGATGTGAGGGCGATCTGTCTGCAACATCTGTCACCCCATTGATTCCCCGAGTTGATTCTGCTGATCTGGCTGGCTAGGCTCACCACTCTATGTACATCCCTCTCAAAGCTGCATGCTCAGTCGAAGAGGACAACCACCCCCAGGAGAGGAGAACCGGTCTTGGTCAGGAGTATACGAGTAGCTGCACTTCCCTGCTTGAACCTCCAAAGAAGCTCTCAAGGTCCACCATTTCCACTCCCATGATAACCCATTAATCCATTGACCCATTAATCCATGAATGGATTAATCTAGTCATGAGCGAAGATACCTCATGACCCAATCACCTCTTAAAGTCTTCACCTTTCAATGCTGCCACATTGGGGATTAAGTTTCAATGTAATTTTTTTTTCTTGAGATAGAGTCTTGCTCTGTCACCCACACTAGAGTACAGTGGCACCATCTTGGCTCACTGCAACCTCTGCCTCCTGGGTTCAAGCAATTCTCATGCTTCAGTTTCTCCATAGCTGGGATTACAGGTGTGTGTCACCACATCTGGCTTTTTATATTTTTACTAGAGATGAGGTTTCACCATGTTGGCCAGGCTGACCTGGAACTCCTGACCTCAAGTGATCGCCCATCTCAGCCTCTCAAAGTGCTGGGATTACAGGCATGAGCCACGCTGCCTAGCCCTCAACATGAATCTTGGAGGGGACAAATATTCAAAAGCACACTCTATCCTGTTTCTCTCTTATCTTTGTCTCTAGTCCTGAGCATCACTTGATATTTATATTTACTTGCTCCCTGGCTATCTCCTCTTCTTAGGATGTACAAGGACTTGGTCTGTTTTGTTTACTGTTATTCTCCAGTGCCCAGAACAGTAACTATCCTAAAATATGTATTGACTGAATAAATGAATTGTGGTCATCTATGTCTTAGTAATACTTTCCAAATGTTTGCTTTAAAAAAAAATGTGCTTATCATATAAGATGAGATAAATAATTTTCATAAAATGCCTAATAAAGACCAACATGATCAACTAGAAATTGATCGCCACTCCATGTCTTTGTGGTAGCTGAGTTGATGTGTTTTTGTTTTAGTGCTTACTTTAACCATGACATGTTTGTTAGGAAAGGAGCTTCCAGAAAATGTATTTAGAAAGGCAGTAATTTTTTTCCTTTCTTTTCTTTCTTTCTTTCATTTACTTTTTGAATTAGGGTCTCATTGTGTCACTCAGGCTGGAGTGCAGTGGCATAATCCCAGCTCAATAAAGCCTTATATTTCTGGGCTCAAGCAATCCTGCTGCCTTAGCCTCCAAAGTAGCTGGGACTATAGATTTGCGCCACCACGTCCAGCTTATTATTAATTGTGTGTGTGTGTGTGTGTGTGTGTGTGCGTGTGTGTGTGTGTGTGTGATGATGGGGTCTCACTATGTTGCTCAGGGTGTGCTCAAACTCCTGGCCTCAAGCAATCCTTCCACCTCAGCCTCCTGAAGCTCTGGAATTACTATTGTGAGCCACCATGCTCATTGGGAGGCAGTAATTTATTTTTATTTTTTGAGATGGAGTGTCACTCTGTCACCCAGGCTGGAGTGCAGTGGTATGATCTCAGCTCACTGTTACCCAGGCTGGAGTGCAATGGCGTGATCTCAGCTCACTGCAACCTCCGCCTCCAAGTGATTCTCCTGCCATAGCCTCCCTAGTAGCTGGGATTACAGGCATGAGCCACTGCACCCGACCAAGGTAGTAATTTTTAATGAACATAGTCTCCTACAACTTACAAACTCATATGCTGAAACAGAACTATAAAGACATGAATTTAGCCCTACAAATATTCTAGCATGGGTAAAAACGTACACAATAATGTAAAATGAATTGTAATTGAGAGGATTGAGCTCATTACTTTGTAACATTTAAAGGCAAAGGCTTAACATCTGTGCCAATTAATTATATCAACATTTCCACTGAAACACACATATGTCCAAGAAGACGGCATGAATGCCCTATGGAATCTCGAAGTATTGCCCAACCAACCTGTCTTCTCAAAGGTGGACTTACTTTTAAGTTTTATTTTTTACCTTAATATTCATGTCTATTTTTCATTTTACACAATATATCCTTACTTGTTTTAATATAAAACAATGTATTGGCAGGGCATGGTGGCTCATGCCTGTAATCCCAGCACGTTGGGAGGCTGAGGTGGGTGGATCACCTGAGGTCAAGAGTTCCAGACCAGTTTGGCCAACATGGAGAAACCCCATCCTACTAAAAAAAATAAAGTAGCCAGGTGTGGTGGCGGGCACCTGTAATCCCAGCTACTCAGGAGGCCGAGGCAGGAGAATTGCTTGAACCCAAGAGGCAGAGGTTGCAGTGAGCTGAGATCACACCATTGCACTCCAGCCTGGGTGAAAATAGTGAAACTCCATCTCGAAAAAACAACAACAGCGTATTGAATAATACAATATGAGTCAACTGGATACCAGAAAGCTTTTATCTTGAGTCTTTTTGTTCCTTCAGGTATATCACCACTTACTGCTAAGAATCTGTATGCCCAGTTAGAGAATTATGGAAAGTTATGCACCACATATAACAATGTTTTGGTCAATGATGGACTGCATTAATAGTGGTGGTCTCATAAGATTATAATAATATATTTTTACTGTACCCTTTTCATATCTGGATACACAAATACCATTGACCTACAATTGCCTACAGGATTCAGTACAGTAACATGCTGTACAGGTTTATAGCCCAGGAATGACAGCTATCCCATATGACCTAGGGGTGTAGCAGGTTATAGAGCTAGGTTTCTGTAAGTACACTCTATGATGTTTGCACAATGATGATATCACCTAAGGACACATTTCTGAGAACGTACCCCTATCTTTAAGTGAAACATGACTATATTGTTTTGTTTTGTTGAGACAGGTCCTTATTCTGTCATCCAGGCTGGAGTGCAATTATGTGATCTCAGCTCACTGCAATCTCCACTTCCTGGGCTCAAGCAATCCTTTGACTTCCCACCTTTCACTTCCCAGCAGCTGGGACCACAGGTAAGCACCACCATGCCTGGCTAATTTTTGTAGAGACAGAGTTTTGCCATGTTGCCTAGGCTGATCTTGAGCTCCTGGGCTCAAGCAATCCTTCCTCTTCAGCCTCCCAAAGTGCTGGGATTATAGACATGAGCCACTGCACCCAGCCACACATGACTGTAGATGTCAGCTTTTTGTGACTAGGGTTTTCTGCCTCCTTATATCCCTTTTAGTACTGCACAATACTATCACAGTGTTTTAGCACTCAAAGCTCCTCTGAATCAACGCAGTTATCCAGTCCCTGGTTTAATTAACTTTCATGATACATAGCTTCTCAATTAAATTATAGAAACTTTGGTAAGGGCCATTACTGTTTCCTTATGTCTTTCAACTGTATACACCAAACACAACTATTACATGATCAGTATTATGTCAAGAAGAATAGGCTAGGTTCTGATGACATAAGAAAGAATTACACAACCTTTGTGGATTAAGTGCATTAGTACAACAAAGATTTATTCTCATTTTTTCAAAATCTACTGTGGTTCACATAACTCTCCAGGGCAGTTGTCCATTATATAATGACTCACTGCTGGCCAAAGCAAGTCAGATGGTCATAATGAATTTCAAATAGATAGGGAAGTTCAGTCCTACTGTGTGCCTAGAAAGAACACAGTGGATACTAGTATTACATGCCATTCAGTATCAGTGGATACTAGTACTGCATCCTGTTCGTATGCACGTGTATTGACTCAATGAAATCTCACGTCTTTATTATAATTTCTACTCTGTATGTAATTGTGTCTCTATGGTACTGTATTATTGATTCATCTATTGTCTTAACTCTATCATACCCCTTTGGACCCCACTTTTACAAACAAAACAGACAAAATACTAGTTTAAACATTTATCAGGATAAATTAATTTGTAGTGCTTTCAACATAACTGTGAAACTGTCATTATCACGACTGCACCTTAATTGCATCCTTTACCTCATCACAGTAATTAAACAGATCACTAAACCTTATTCCCTCCCCATTCCCCCAGTACAATATTTAGGTTTTACTAATGATCACTTCACAGTGTGTTACTTGCCTTGATGCCAGCCAGGCACATTAAAACAAATGTATTTCAGACATGACTAGAAAACACGTTATATAACAAAGAAAAAAAAAATCTTCCAAATGAGAAGCATTATGTATGAGATACTGAAAGATATTGCTTCATGATTCAGATTAATTGATTTCTTTAATAACCGTTTCCTAGGATAACTTTCATGGGGACATTGCAGTGAGAGTTTAGTTTATGTGAGATGAATAGTCATGTTTTCAGGAGAAAATGGGTAAGCTTCTGTTTAAAACCTCTAGTGGCATCTTGCTGACGTTGTCGTCGCCTCCTGAAACACTGCTAGTTCTGGCTGTCACCCGCTTCCTACTAGGCTTGTCTCACCCATTCCTTATACCTTCAACTTCACTCACTGGCCACCAGCAATCCTGGAATCTAATTTTTTTCCTAACTTTTTTCTCTATGACATTGACTTTTTGAAATGTCCAGGTCAGTTGTCTTGTAGAATGTCCCGTATTCTAGATCAGGAGTGGGCAAACTACAGCCTGTTTTTGTACAGCTGTAGAGCTAAGAATAGGCTTTACATATTTAAAGGATTATTAAAATAGAAGATGAAGAGAAGGAAGGAGGAGGTGGAGGAGTATTATATGATGCAGACCATATATAGCATGCAAAGCCTGAAATATTTACTATCTATCCCTTTAAAAAAGAAAGTTTTCTCACCTTTGTTCTACATCTTTCTGTTTCCTTATGGTATCATTTTAGTTGGTACCTCACTTCCTTGGATTTGGGGCAAATCGGAAATTAGGTCTACAACTGTGCTTTCCAAAATGGTAGTCACTAGACACACGGATTTCGAGCACTTGAAATGTGACTAGTTCAAATCGAAGTGTGCTATAGTGTAACATACAGACCAGATTTTATAGACTTAAGATGAAAAGAAATGTAAAATATTTTGTTAGTAATTTTTATATCGATTACCATCTTGAAATAATATTTTGAATATGTTGGATTAAATAAAATGTATCATTAAAATGTCACCTGTTTCTTTTTTTAATGTGGTCACTAGATACTTTTAAATTCCATATGCGGTTCATATTATATCTCTATCAAACTACTGGTCTAGAGCCTTGATTAAAATCAGGTTAAATACTTTTGGTAAGAATACTTAATAGCTAATCTTATGTATATCTTATTGCATCATAGCATGAAATACATATCAGCTGTGTCCCATTATTGATACTGTGTTTGATAACTTGATTAAGGGGTGAGTGATAGTACCTTTACTGTATAGGTACATTTTTCCCTTTGCAATTCATAATCTACCACTGCCATGAGACTATTAGTTCCCCAGTGGTGCTCGTACCCTTTGGTGATACTTGCTTGAATCAGTTATTACACTGGGGGTTGCAAAATGCTGGTTTTTGAAAATGCTGGTTTCTATTTTTAGAATTTCTTCTTAAAAAATTTCTATTAACTGGCATTTCATTCTTAAATATCACAATTAACACATCAATTTTATTTACTCAGTATGTTATAATCAAGTGCAGTCATTATTCCTTTTGATACTAAAATTTTTCTCATGTTTATTTATTTTGCTGGAGTGTAGTGGTACCATCTTGGTTCACTGCAACCTTCATATCCCTGGTTCAAGCAATTCTCCTGCCTTAGCCTCTGAAGTAACTGGGATTACAGGCTCACACCACCACACCTGGCTAATTTTTATACTTTTAGTAGAGATGGGGTTTCGCCATGTTAGCCAGTCTGGTCTCAAACTCCTGACCTCAATTGATCTGCCCACCTCAGCGTCCCAAAGTGCTGGGATTAAAGGTGTGAGCCACTACGCCGGCTAGTCCTTTCTTTAGAAAACACAAAATCACCCAGATTCCAAAACCAAGATTAGACTGATTGCAGTGAGCTGTAATCCCAACACTTTGGGAAGGGGAAAGCAGAAAGATCACTTGAGGCCAGGAGTTCAAGGTCACAGTGAGCTATGATTATGACATTGAATTCCGGCACAACCCTGTCTAATAAACAAACAAAATTGAGATGGTGGGTGTGAGCAGAGTTCCTGGGGTGACATTGCTTTCAGGTCCTTTCAGTACACAGAACTAGAAAATACATTTTAAGAAATCACAAGCCCATATTGATATTTTCAATTCCAGTTTAATGTTGTAGGCTTTTTTCAACTTATTCTATTTTATATTTGTGTTTCTTTCCATGTACATTTAAAATCTTTGATAAAATATGATACATTTACTTATTTTCTTTATCCTACAATATATAATTTCAAAATTACAATAACAATATTACAACAAACATTAATCATAATGAGTGAAGTTTAAGATCATTTTGTAGATCTTTTGTCTTAAGAGTATAACTACTAGGTGTGTGTAGTCAGAGTAACTTAAAATATTTATCCAAAGTATTTATACATAACTTGAAATAATTATTTTCTCTTAGTGGTTATGCAATTCACTTGATAGATTTGTTTCTGTTTGTGTTCAATTTTCTGTTTTGCTTGTGTTTCTTTTATTTTTTGAATGTGTGAAACACATGATTCAGAAGTCAAACTATATAATAAGTTAATCTCAGAGATCTCATTCCTATCCCCTGTCTGTCCTATCCTGTTTCCATCCCCTCCGTGGGTAACTATTTTCATCAATCTCTTCTTCTTATGATGGGCCGCTGCAGTCTCAGCCTCCTGAGCTCACACAATCCTCTCATATCAGCCTCCAGGATAGCTGGACTAGAGGCACATGCCACTGTTCCTGGCTAATTTATTATTCTTTTTTGAGATACAGTCTTGCTATGTTGCCCAACCCGGTCTGAAACTCCTAGGCTTAAGCAATCCTCCTACCTCGGCCTCTCAAAGTGCTGGAATTAGAGGTATGAATCACCATTCCTGGCTATTTTCATTAACTTCTGGCTTATATTTCCTGTGCTTTTTTTCCCCCCAACACTCACACATACAAATAAAATGATATGCATTGTTTTACATCTTGCTTTTTCTTATTTAATACAGTATCTTGGAAACTATTCCCTACCAATTTGTAGCAATCTTTCTTTTTATAAAAATTAGCTGAAGAATACTCCCTTACACAAATGTACTACAATTTATTTAATTAGTCCCTTGCTGTTGAATATCTCTGCTATTTACAATCATTTGCTATTACAAAAATCAGACAGTAGATAACCTATGTCTATGTTGTTTAGTGTTTTGGGAAGTGTAGCTTCAGGATAGATCCAGGGATCTCAATTTTAGAACACATCCCAAGTGATTTTGATGCATAGCCAGGTTTGAGTACCAGTGCTTACTGTGTATGGTAAAAATGGTATCCAGAAATCCAGAATTGTTAACTTTTTTTAAAGAATGAGAAAACAATAGATGAAGAAGTAAGATTCTTACTATCCTAAATTTCTACCTACACTATCCAATAACATGCAATTGAACTATATGAATAGAAGCTGAACATCTAGTGGCTCGGTGCAGTGGCTCATGGCTGTAATCTCAGCACTTTGGGAGGCCAAGGCCAGCAGATCACTTGAGTTCAGGAGTTCTAGACCAGCCTGGACAATATAGTGAAACCCCGTTGCTACAAAAAAATACAAAAAAATTAGCCAGATATAGTGGTGCAAACCTGTGGTCCCAGCTACTTGAGAGGCTGATGTGGGAGGATCACTTGAGCCTGCTGGGAGTTGAGGCTTCAGTGAGCTGCGACAGCACCACTATAGACCTGTCTCAAAAGAAGTTGGGGGAGGTTAACACCTGTGCTGTGTGTGGTGGTTCATCCTAGCACTTTGGTAGGCCAAGGCAGGAGGATCACTTGAGTTTAGGAGTTCAAGACCTGCTCGAGCAACAGTGAAACTTCGTCTTCAAAAAGGAAAAAAAAAAAAAAAGAAGAAGAAACATCTAGAGATCTAGAGTCGAATCTTGTGCCCAAGTCAACATGTTGGTAGCAAGAATATCCCATGTATATACACATAAGTGACCCAGATTTGGGAAGCTGATAAGTTGGAGTTTAGATATGCTGAGTCAGGGGCATCCGGCAGTGACTGGCAATGTTTTAGGCAGTTGCTTGAATGGTTTGGAGATCAGATTAGGCTGAGTCATTAGCATGTAGGTGAAGGATGATTGAGGAAAGGATTATAGAGCAAGAAGATGCTTAGGATGGAGCCTTGGAGAATACCAGTACTTAGGAGGGAAGCAGAGGAGTCCAAGACTGTAAATAGAGAAGAAGGAGAAAAATCTGAGAAGGCAAGTCACAAAAGCCCAGGCAGCAGAATGCTACAAGAAGAAAATAGTTATCAGTATCAAATACTGCTGAGAGGTCAGGTAAAACAAAGGCTGAAAAGTATCCACTGGGTTTTGAAATAAAGAGGACAGTGTGACATTTGTCACACAGTTAAGCTGAGGTCTGTAGTAAATGTAGTAAGGGGGAGATTCAATATTGTGGTGGAAACAGTAGTCATGTGAATGTCAAAGGAATTCAACCTCATGTAGCCAATCCTTGGAAACACTGGTGTTTTTCAGCAGCAACAGTATTTCTTTTAAAAGCAATAAAAGTGGGCATTTGTCAATTGTTACTTAAAGGGAAAAAAAAATCAATTTTTGTATTTTCTCCTATACATTTTTCTTAAATATTTGGTGTGGTTGTCTTTTATCTATATTTCAATACAGCGTAAGATGCTTTTGGATTTAGTAAATAGTGTATGTTTAGTTATTTCAGGATTATTATTAAGAGAATAATCCCAAAATAAACAGTATCATACTGTAATAAGGTATTTCTTAAAGAGTATCAAGACTTTCAAGTACCATCCCTATCGAGTAATAGGATCATAGCTCCAGAATAGTTTTTAAAATCACGTTCTTTTCTCTTCTAGTTCCCTTCCCCTATTCCTATCTTTTGGGTTGCAAAGAAATACTTTTGCTCCAGTGTCAGCAGCAGGTAGCAGCCCAGCTTAAATAAGTTTGGGAGACCAGGGTGCACTCACAGAGGAAAGGATGAAAAGAACTTTGAATGTCATGTAATCCAGTGGTGTCCAAATCTAGCTGAGCATCAAAATGGACAGCTTGGAAAGTACATTACAAAGACAGAATCCTGGGTCCTGCCCTCGATCCGACTCCAGAAGGACATCCGCTATACTTTCGTTTTGGGGAGGTTGGGGTGGGGCTTGTTATTTCGGGTCCTTGAGGCTCAGCAGAAGTGGACTTTCTCCGCGTTCTCTCTTCGCAGGAGATGCCTTGCACTGGTGATTCTGCAGGTGTCACGCCGGTCACTCCCCAGCGCAGATCTCCTCCGGGCACCTCCCTGATCTTCACCGCCTGGTACCAGGATTCCCAGCGGAGCACCAGCCCCGCCCATCTCCCCGCCCCGCGCTCTCCTTTTTCCGCGCCAAACCCGTCTGGCTCCGCCCCTTTCATACACCCTCCTCCTGCAATTCCCGGAGACGTGAGGCGGAGCTTCGCGGCCGCCCCGCCCCGCGCACGCCGGCGGCCGCCTTCCTGCTCCCGGAAGTTGAAGGCATTATAGGCGTGAACTGATTGGGAGATCATGGCCGTGCACTTAGCCAGGGTTTTCTCAAGTTGTTTGAGTTGAGTTCAGGAGAAGTATGGCCAGGTCGAGTCAGTACCTGCTCCAACTGCAGGGACCTCTGCTCCCACCCAAGGACCTGATGGAAGAGGAGGACGACGACTACCTACGGGACGACGTGGAGGAAGATGAAGACTCGGTGTTCGTGGACGCCGAGGAGCTCTGCAGTGGGGGCATAAAGGCAGGCAGCCTCCCCGGGTGCATCCGCGGTGAGGAAGCCCCCTGCCCCGGGGATAGGGCTGGAGGGTCTAACGAAGCGTTTCCCATTCTGGCTTTGTCCTGAGCAAGGCACCAGTCGCTGCTAACAGACTTAGCTTCTCAATGCCTTAGCTGTTTCTTCTTAGGGTAACTATAATAATAGCAGTGACTTTAACTGGACACACAAAGTGTGTTAAGCTTGCACTTCTCCTGTATTAAATATCTCATTTTAATATTCGCCGTTCTTCGAGGTAGTTTTACACTTGAGGAAACGGTGGATGCTGAGCCTCTATTTCCACCCAGAATCAGAACTTTTTATTTTTCTTTCTAACCACTTATCCTCAAGTTCTATAGAAGCAGAACTTGTAACTATTATCCTGTATTGCTTGGAGTCAAATGCGTGGTTCTTCTTCAGCTTCCTGGAAAAACAAAACGGGCCGGGCGTGGTGTCGCACCCCTGTAATCCCATCTATTTGGGAGGCTGAGGCAGGAGAATTGCTTGAACCTAGAAGGCGGAGGTTGCTATGTGCCGAGATCGCGCCATTGCACTTCAGCCTGGGCAGCCAGAACGAAACTCCGTATCAAAAAAAGAAAAGAAAAAAAAAAGAAAGAAAGAAAATGAGAAACAAAACAAAAAGAACACCTCAGTGCACAGATGATTGCACAGATAATTATTAACTGGTGTAAATAACCTTGTGGTTGTGGTTAACCTTGAAAAAGTAGTTTCCTGTGCTATAAGTTATACCTGTTATGTGTACTTTGTGACTGATACTTAGAATATTTTAATGTGCAGACTAGTGCTGTTCAGTAGAACTTTCCATGATGATGGCAGTGTTTTATATCTGCACTGTTTGGTACAATAGCCACTAGCAATATGTAGCTGTTTAAAACTTAAATACAGCTGATGTAATGAGACAAATTTTAAGTTTTATTACATTTTAATTTAAATAGACACATGTAGGTGGACAGTGCAGATTTAGGCAGAAAATTTTCTTTCTTTTTTTTCCTTTAAATACATCTCTTTAACATAGCTGTTTGGATTTTTTTTTTTTCTTTATTTTTTTTTCTTTAGAAAATTTTCAAGTATTTGTGGAGGGCTTAGTCATTCATCAACTGGTTAGCATATTTGGTGCTTGGAAAACCCAGAGAAATAAAATAACAAGGTTGCAGTCTTAATGAAGCTTACCCTCTAGTGTATTAAACAGACATTCTTTTAATAATCACAGAAGTAACTATAATGTTACTAAATGCTTAGAAGGAATGCTAAATAGTGCTTTGATAGGTTTTATACATGAGATTCATTGAACTTTTCTAAGTAAGTGACAGTTAAGCTGAGGTCTGTAGTAAATGTAGTAAACAGCAAGGGGGATATCAGTTAAGGCAGATGGAATAACTTGGGCGAAGGGCCATGGCATTTGAAAGAAACTGCGTGAAGGCCAGTATTAGCTGAAGTCAGAGTAGCAGAGAGGGGACTGGTTTTAGAAGAGGAACAGCGGACACCTGCTGTGTACCGTGGTTGCCTTTTGGAATACAAAGACAAGTGAAACAGTGTCCTGTTCCAGTATGTGTAGTGTAGTAGAGGGAAACAGAAAAAGAGGTAGGCGGAGTGCAGTGTTACAGGCACCCTAACAGACATCTTTCTAGAGCGCTGTAAAGAGATAAAAGACAGTGGCACGTTTGATAGAACATGGAGGAAACAGTTTTAAAATAAATTCCAGAGTTAACTTTTTTTTAAATCTAAATTCCATCCTTTTCCTGGAGCTTCTGCCATCCTAACCCCGCCCCCTCGAAGAGCACAGTTCTTTGATTTTCTTGATCCAAAGACCTTTTACTTTCTTTCCCTTACTGTTGGGCTTGCTAATAGGTAGAGTTAAATGAGAATTGATGAAGAAATACTATAATTATTTTTATTTTATAATAGTGATTGTACAGTAAATATTTTGTATGTAGTTTTTTTTTTTTTTTTTTTTTTTTAATGAGAGGAAAAAAGAACACAAGAGTTTAATAATAAAACTCCAACCGTTTAAGTGTTTTTGTATCGTTGTGTGTTGGATCTGGATTCTACGTACCGATGGATTTTAACTTTTTATTCAATTTGGCTTTCTGTGACTTTGGGGTATTGTATCCATTTAAGTTTAGGATTAATATTAATATTTGTGAGTTCAATATTGTAATTTAATGCTAACTAGCTTTTTTGCCGTTATTTGATGTAAATTCTTCATTATGGAGATACTCTTTATATTTTGATGAATTTTTGAGATAACTGATACTGGTTGTTCCTTTCTGTTTGTAGTGCTTCTTTCAGAAGATCTTGTAAAGCAGGCCTGGTGGTGATAAAATCTCTGAGTGCTTGCTTGTTCGCAAAAAA
>CAUYQU010085037.1:0-40412 GCA_963574635.1 Cheracebus regulus
ATTAAAGATTTAAACATAAGACCTAACAACATAAAAATCCTAGAAGAAAACCTAAGTAAAACCATTCAGGACATAGGCATAGGCAAGGACTTCATGACTAAAACACCAAAAACATTGGCAACAAAAGCCAAGATAGACAAATGGGATCAAATTAAGAGTTTCTGCATAGCAAAAAAAAAAAAAAAACAATCATTAGAGTGAACCAGCAACCAACAGAATGGGAAAAATTTTTGCAATCTACCCATTTGACAAAGGGCTAATATCCAGAATCTACAAAGAACTAAAACAGATTTACAAGAAAAAAAACAAACCCATTCACAAGTGGGTAAAGGATATGAGCAGACACTTTTCAAAAGAAGACATATATGAGGCCAACAAACATATGAAAATATGCTCATCATCACTGGTCATTAGAGAAAGGCAAATCAAAACCACATTGAGATACCATCTCACACCAGTTAGAATGGTGATCATTAAAAAATCTAGAGACAACAGATGCTGGAGGGCATGTGGAGAAACAGGAACATTTTACACTGTTGGTGACAGTGTAAATTAGTTCAACCATTGTGGAAGACAGTGTGGCGATTTCTCAAGGATTTAGAAATAGAGATTTCATTTGACCCAGCAATCCCATTACTGGGTGTATATTCAAAGGATTATAAACCATTCTGTTATAAAGACACATGCACATGTATGTTCACTGTAGCACTGTTTACAATAGCAAAGACCTGGAACCAACCCACATGCTCATCGATGATATACTGGACAAGGAAAATGTGGTACATATACACCATGGAATACTATGCAGCCATAAAAAATGAATCTTTGTAGAGACATGAATGCCTTTTGTAGGGATATGGATGAATCTGGAAACCATCATTCTCAGCATACTGGCACAAGAACAGAAAATCAAACACTGCATGTTCTCACTCATAGACAGGTGTTGAAAAATGAGAACACATGGACACAGGGAGGGGAGCATCACATACTTGGATCTGTTGGTGGGGACTAGGGGAGAGACAGGGTGGATAGAGAGGTTGGGGAGGGATAACTTGGGGAGAAATGCCAGATACAGGTGACGGGGGGATGGAGGCAGCAAATCAGCTTGCCATGTATGTACCTATGCAACAATCCTGCATGATCTGCACATGTGCCCCAGAACCTATAGTACAATAAATATGTGTGTGTGTGTGTGTGTGTGTATGTGTATGAATTAAATGCCTAGGAATACAAATAACAAAGGACATGAAGTACCTCTTCAAGGAGAACTATAAACCACTGCTCAAAGAAATAAGAGAGGACACAAACAGATGGACAAACATTCCATGCTTATTGTTAGGAAGTATCAATATTGTGAAAATGGTCATATGGCCCAAAGTAATCTATAGCTTCAGTGGTATCCCCATCAAGCTACCATTGACTTTCTTCACAGATTTGGAAAAATCCACCTTAAATCTCATATAGAACCAAAAAAGCTCATATAGTCAAGACAACTCTAAGAAAAAAATGCTGGAGGCATCACACTACCTGACTTCAAATTATACTATGAGGCTACAGCAACAAAAACAGCATGGTACTGGTACCAAAAGAGACATATATACCAATGGAATAGAACAGAGGCGTCAGAAATAACACTACACATCTACAACCATCTGATCTTTGACAAACCTGACAAAAACAATGGGGAAAGAATTCTCTAGTAAATGACGTGGGAAAAACTGGATAGCCATATGCTGAAACTGGATCCCCTCCTTATACCTTATAAAAAAATTAACTCCAGATGGATTAACGATTTAAACATAAGACCTAAAACCATAAAAACCCTATAAGATAACCTAGGCCATACCATTCAGGACATAGTCATGGGCAAAATCTTCATGACTAAAACAGCGAAAGCAATGGCAACAAAAGCCAAAATAGGCAAATGGGATCTAATTAAACTAAAGAGCTTCTGCACAGCAAAAGAAATTATCATCAGAGTTAACAGGAAGCCTACAAAATGGGAGAAAATGTTTTTCAGTCTACCCATCTGACAAAGGGCTAACATCCAGAACCTAAAAGGGACTTAAATTTACAGGAAAAAAACAACCCCGTCAAAAAGTGGGGGAAAGGATATGAACAGACACTTCTGAAAAGGAGACATTTATGCATCTAACAAACATATCAAGAAAAGCTCCTCAACACTGGTCATTAGAGAAAGGCAAATCAAAACCACATTGAGATACCATCTCATGCCAGTTAGAATGGCCATCATTAAGATGTCAGGAGACAACGGATGCTGGAGACAATGTGGAGAAATAGGAAAGCTTTTACACCATTGGTGGTAGTTTAAAGTCGTTCAACCATTGTGGATGACAGTGTGATAATTCCTCAAGGATCTAGAATTAGAAATACTATTTGATCCAGAAATTCCGTTACTGGGTTTATGCCCAAAGAATTATAAATTTTTCTATTATAAAGACACATGCACATGTATGTTTATTGTAGCACTGTTCATAACAAAGACTGGGAATCAACCCAAATGTCCATCAATGATAGACTGAATAAAGAAAATATGGCACACATACACCATGGAATACTATGCAGCCATAAAAAAGGATGAGTTCATGTCCTTTGCAGGGACATGGATGAAGATGGAAACCATCATTCTCAGCAAACTGACACAACAACAGAAAACCAAACACCACATGTTCTCACTTATAAGTGAGAGTTGAACAATGAGAACACCTGGACAAAAGGAGGGGAACAACACACACAGGGGCCTGTTGGGGGATGGAGGGTTAGGGGACGGAAAGCATTAGGAGAAATACATAATGTAGATGATGGGGTGATGGATGCCCCCAATCACCATGGCATGTGTATATCTATGTAACAAACCCACATATTCTCCAAATGTACCCCAGAACTTGAAGTACAATAAAAAATAAAATAAAAATAACACTGGATGTAAGTATTTCAAATAGCAATTTCTAATTGTTTTGGTAATTTTTCATCAGCTCTCAGGATACTATTGTTAATTTCAAATTGTCTACTGAATGGTTCATTCTAGGAGCAGAAATGTCAGCTTCACTTTGCTTCCTTTGCTTTCAGCGTAATACTATATGTTTCCTTACATATGTCTGGTTAAGTATGCATTATCTCATATTAACTAAGAAAGTTTGGATATGTACCCTTGTCAACCATCCTGTGCTGGAAATCTCACCCCCCCCTTTTTTTTTCTCAAGAATCCTAGAGCACCACAGAGTTAAAGTTAGTGTGTTAATCACTAATTTTAGAAGTTAATTTCTTATTTTAAATAATATACAATAATTTAAAATGCAAATACTTTCTTTTTTCTCGTGCTGGTTCCAATTTGAGCATCTTCGAGAATTCCCCAAAACCTATATAATTGACCCCACACTTTCAGCTCTTCTCTAAGTCCATTTTTAATGTGTGCTAAAACAAGGTCATATATTCTGCAAGGTTATTCTATTAAGATGTAGGAATATTTTTCTGTCTGGGATATTTTAGCTCTCCTATCACTGGGCTTGACATATGCACTAACTAAAAGGGGTTTACTAATCCATCAGCCCATTTTGTTTGAATCCAGGGGAGCAAGGATGACAATCTCTGATTACTTTATATTTATGTATTTATAATTTTCATAAAACATAGAAACAGACGAAGATCAAATTCCAGTCATTGCCAATAAATATCTTAAGTGCCTTAAGAAAATTTCTGAATAAATTATTAAAATAATCAAAACAATTTCCAATTCTAAAAATGTCTCATATTATTCTCATCCATGTAGCTTTATTAGTCATCCTTAGAAAAATTACATTTATTTTATAATGTAAGTTGTACATATTTTAAATAGTATCATATTGTAATATTTTAACCATTAGTGATAAAAATATAAATTGTCTTATTCTATTACCTTATGTTCTGGCCAGTGAGTGTCATTAGCAAATGTAAAGAAAGAAGGAAAAACTAAAAATTTAGAAGAATAGAAAAAATATAACAAATTAGATATTGACAGTATTACTTTTTGACATAGGTTTTTACTACATGTGTCATCAATTGACAGATGAGTAGGTAAACTGATGGGATAATGAATAAATAAATAGACGTTCAAATGCTAGATACATACACTGTAGTCCCTTAAGATAATATGTTGCCTCATTAAAAAAAAAAAAGTCCCATTTTATCACTGTTACCAAGGCAAAATCAATTACATAATGTGTTAGTTATATTGATGTTGCTACCATATAATTTCCAGTTCTTTCTCAGCTTATCTGACAGAACAACATTATTTAGTTATTTGTGCACTATTGTTGAAGCAGTTAAAAAGAAATATTTTTAGCAATGTTATCAAATATATACTTTGTTTTTCCTTTTGAAGCTTGATTATTTGGCATTGATATTTTGTCTGAAACATAGTGGGTGATTAATAATTAAATATTGAATAAGTGGATTATCCCATTGATATATGAACATACAATAATATTATTCTTAATTAAAAAAAAACAAACAACTTTCTCCCCATGGATGGAACATTTGTTCATTAATAGCTGGCAGGCTAGATCAAAAGGTGTTTTTTGTTTTGTTTTGTTTTGTTTCTTTGTCTGCTGGGATACAACAGAAGATCAAAAGCTTTATAAAGTCAAGTTGGAGGTCATTTTTTATTTCTTGCTGTAGATTCAGTTGTTTAATGACAAACACAGTGCCTGGTAAAGAGCAGCCATTAGTATGTATTTACTAAATTAACAATTGCTTATCCTCAAATAGTAATTGATTTCTTCGTGGAAAATTATTCAGCCACTCATATCTAGCCTACTTTTCCTGTGAATTTCAGCACAGTTTTAAGGTTCTCAAGTGCTTTTCTTTTTCAGTAGTTCATTATGCTATGCTCAGATTACTTCACTTGATAACTTATGGAAGCAGCAACATATAGTTCTTTAGAATTAAAGCAAAAGTAATATCATCAAGAGTGTTCTATCCAGTAGAATGCATAGATACAAAGCTAGTGCTTATGAATTCCCAAGGACTCGTACAAAGATTTAATAACTGAAGGCAAACTACTGACTCCAAAACACAAAAATAAAATTATATGAAAAATCCAAACTTGTACTTAAAATACATGTATTTGTAAAGCTTTAAAATTTCAAGTCATCTCTCTCCTAACTTTTAACAATAGCCTACTATTCTTCTCACACCAACCTGGTATATCCTCTCTATTCAGAAGCCAAAGTTGTGTTCTCAAAGTGTTGTTTCTTATCCATCACTCATCTGCTTAAAACCTCCTGTACTGTAATATATCTGAAGTGGAAAACAGTCCTTATGATGAGGCTACATGATGTGAATCCTGACAAATGTTCTGACCTTATGTTATACAGATTACATTCCCTTCCTCCTCTGCAAATACACTTGGGCATTATGTTTGATTTTGAGGTCTTTTACAAATCCTGTTAGTTTTTCCTTGGGTTCTCTATTCTGAGATCTTTATCTGTCTGCCTCTACTCATGATTTAACTTTCAAGTCAAAATTTACTTTCTATGAGAGGATTTTTCCCACTACCCAATGAAATTATCCCTTACTCCCTCATGTAGTCATTCTTGAGTGCATTATAGTTAGTACTTTTATTTACATCCTGTAGCAATACATGGCATATATATCTATGAGTGATTTTCAGTTTCCTTTACATAGAAATTTCAGCCACATGAAGGGCAAACCTTGGTCTTGTTCATAGTTGCATCACTAATGGCTAGAATGGTGCCTGGAATTTAGTAGTAAATCAATAAATGTTTTATTTCTATAAAGCAGACATACCAAAAATGGATTTAAATTCTTGAATAGGATGAAAGCTGTTTCTGCTGCTAGTTTTTTTTTAGTTTCTTTATAGCTGTTGTCATAACTATTCCTAAAATTCTCAAAAGGAGCAGTCTTATTAACCTATAATTATTAGAGAGATTTCTTCTATGGGTGTATCATGGATAAAATTTATACATTAAGTAAAATTCTTTTCAGGATATTTATTTTTATGTGATTATATAGCTCTGGTGTCTCATTTTATCTCATAAGAGCAGTTTCACAGTTTATTCAGGACTTGAATGAACTGGATCTCATATACATAAGGAAAATGGTGATTTCAGTGAGAATTGTACTACACTGATGATGTTTCAGTCATCTAGAAAATAAGGTTAAGGTTAATGTAACTTGAATCACATTTTATAAACGTTATTTTCTTTTGTCTATCACTGAGATTCAAAATATTTTGCTAAAATTTTAATATTCAAAATATTTTGCTAACATTTTAAGATACTGAAAAGTTAAGAATCGTTTGCCTGAGACACATTGAAGTAGAGTGTTTATCAAAATTGTGAACTCTTTTATGTCTTTAAAGTTGGATTATTGTAATGTTGCCTTTAAAAATTCTTAAAGTAGACCTTATATAACTTTTTTCTATAGTCTGTACTAAGTATTATTGTTTTCAGAGTTTTCTACTTCAAGCTGTTGTTTGTGCCCTATATGGAATAAGGGTTTATGTTCTCTCCATGTTCCACCTCTTGCAAAGAGTGCAACTGTTGACCTGTGTAAAAGCGTCAAATACAAAATTTAAATACTTGGAGACAGCACAAGCCCTACTGAAGGTCCTCATTTCCAGAATTCTATACCAAAACTGAGCTAGAAAATATCCAGTTAATTTTAGGGGTGCCATCAGTCTTGCATCAAATTTATCCTGCTTGGATAGTATGATAACTATTTTTCCCGAAGCACAGATATATAACTGAAACTCTGTTAATTACACTGCATTTCATATAAGTCATGCAAAAAGCCTTGATATAGAAGTTTTAGGGAGACCAGAGTTCAGAGCTATACTCTGAATAAGTGTGGGGCATACTAAGTGTGGAGACAATGCATACAAAATCCTTATGTCTCCATGTGCTTCTCTTCACACACACAAAAGTACAGTTGCTTGCAATGAGAAGGATTTCCTTGTAAATATACATACTTATCATTGTTGCATGCCGGCATGTCTTTTTTATTTGTAGAATTTTCTCTCTCCTATTCAAGGACATTTCAAACTCTTGAGCATAATATAGATTTATCGATATTAGAAGGTCATAGTTTCATTGATGTATCAAGTTAATACTGTAGTAAACTCTCTGCTAATTGGCACTTTCTATAGGTCATGTAATCTCCATAATATTTTAAAAAATAAGAATTAGCCATAATAGGTAAGAAAACAGAATCTGAGACACTTTAAGTAATTTTAAGTTATTTATCCAGAGTTACATAGAAGTACCATCCATTTTAAGTAATTTATAATGTAGTTGCAAAGTAGAAGTATTCTACAGCCAAAATTTTAATCCAGGACTATCTCTTGCCAAGTGTATGCTGTTTCTACTAAGTTAAACTGCCAGCCAATTGGTGATAATGCATTTGATGTGAGCTAATATATATAAATTGCATAGTTTCATATCCCCTAATAGAAGCCTAGAAGCTACAAATCAATCAATATTTGTTAGATTGACAGGTTTCTATAAACTATAATATCTTTAAAGTATATATTTCATAGTTTTTATAAACAGGATCCTAATTAATGATCAACATCATATATATAGTATGTTATTATATATAGTCTGTAAGTACATATAAAAATTATATACTTCATTGATATTTATATGTTATATATACCATTATATATTTACAAAATAAAATCAATATAAAAACAGGCACACAATATACAGGCATGTAAAAGCCCCAAAATATTTTGAAAGAAAAGTTAGGAACTGTACCCTAAAAAATATATAAATTAAAATTCTAATAGTAAGAGTTTCCAAAAGGACACTATGAATTATGAAATGAACATACAATGAAAGAACTCTGTGATAGCTAACAAATTTAGTAGTTATCTGTACTGTATTCATCAGTCTTTTAAAAAATCTAATTTATAGATTCCAAAGTAGGAACTCTATTATGAAATAAAAAAAGATAATCTGGAACATATTTTCAATTAATGAATATATTTTATTATGTAATATATACAGTCTGAGATTGAAAACTTACTGTGTGTCCAATCCATATGTCATTACTGTATTTTCAAAAGATTCTTTATATTCAAATACAAAACATGTTAAATATTCTGCTAAGAAATGAATACTAAAGAGGAAATAATTTACTTTCACATAAAGATTATTTCAAACTTATCTCCTTTTATCCATATGCCTACTTTAAAGACCGAAAAAGTGACAATTATATGTCTGCCATTTACTCAAATGCTGAATTATGCGTGTTTTCAAATACACTTTGTTTTCAATCACACTTTGTAATGTAAGTTTATATACTCTGTCCTTTATGTCCTTTATTTTTTTCTTTAGCTGATTTGTAGAAGTGGAAAACTAGAAACCACTCAGTCTAAGAGAATGAATATTAATTTAACAGAAACTTACTCAGGTTTCAAATATAGTCAGTGTGACAAAGATATTTTATATAATTTTATCAAGATCATGAACTGCGTTGTAGTCAAAGAAAATGAAAAGGTTGAATAATTACATATTATTTTCTTCCCTCTTCTCACTTCATATGTGTAGTTAAAAAACAATGGCTAATTCTTTCATTTGAACAGGCATAAGGAGAATGGGAAAGTAAACACCAGAAATAATTTAGTAAAATTTTATAACAGTTATGCTCTTTAATATATCTCTCAAATAAGTGAAAATTCTTGTTACTGAAATCTACATATCATACAATCAAAAATTCACTTCAACAAAAGCTGCATCCACATTAGCATTTTAATGGTGGTTTATTTTCATTGTACTATTCAAATCGGGGTAGCATCCAATTCTGTGGGATTGACACTTTCTACAAATTTTGTACAGCTTAAAGACAATGCCAAGATAGTCAACATAAACACTATCTTTTTTTCTTTCCTAAAGAATGATGACACTGGTTAGAAACCTTAAATGGATCCCTGTTCCCTATTGACCAAAGTCCTTATTAATATTGCACTCTTGGGAGGCCAAGGCAGGTGGATCACAAGATCAGGAGATCAAGACCATCCTGGCTAACATGGTGAAAACCCATCTCTACTAAGAATACAAAAAAGTTAGCCAGGTGTGGTGGTACCTACCTATAGTCCCAGCTACTCAGGAGGCTGAGACAGGAGAATCTCTTGAACCCAGGAGATGGAGGTTGCAGTGAGCCAAGATCACGTCACTGCGCTCCAGCCTGGGCAACAGACTGAGATTCTGTCTCAACAACAACAACAACAACAACAAAATTGCACTCATGTCCTTTCATTAACAACTCTACCACATGTCTGTCCTTCCAATTCAACATAGATGGCACCTGTATGCATACTTGATGTTTCTCGAACAGGCCTTGCATTCTTTGTTTTATTCTGCTATTTTCATCACAATTACTAGCTCTCCATGGAAATCCTCTCTCCATTCTCCCTTCACCCAAATTCTAGCCATTATTAAGGCTTCATTTGATACCTTCCATAAATATTCTTAGACCCAGTCCCCAAGACTTTTCAGAGCAACTGCCTGCCCCTATATTTTTACAACACCTCTTATTATTATTACACTTATTGTTAGTGTAATAATAGTTATTGTTAGTCTTCCTTATATTTTTTTCCTCACAAACACTTGGCTCATCTCCTAACTGTGAGCTGCTTGAAGGCAGAGTCTTTGTCTCTGCCATCTCTGTATTCTTTCAGCCCTTAGAATGTCGCAGAATGTGTAGCTTCCGAAAAATTACTCAATTTACCTTTTAAATAATTTTCCTCAAAAAGCTAAGATTGAGCTACCTTTGTTATTCTATGTAATTATAACATCATAAGGCATGTAAAATACTACTTTCTGAATATATGTCCAGATCTTGAGCATCTGGAAACTCTATGGTCTAAACGGTGGGAAAAAAAGCAAACACCTTGCCAACTAGAATAATATTTATGAAACACTTCCCATTGACATCATCCTTCGTGTATTTTTTCCAAGTTTAGTGGATAAAAATAGTTACTTTATGTTATGAAACTCTTCTCATATTCAGACTTAGTGACTATGATCTAGTTGAGAAAAAAGTAGGCATAAAATTACATATGGTAAGATGGTTTCTATATTTTTTATAAGCTGTCTCGTCCAGGACACATAACCTGAATTTGTGGGGTTAGATAAGTTTTCTTGGAATAAATGATGTTTATGCTACAACCTGAAGAATAAGTAGACATTAGCTACTGAAGAAAGAAATAAACTCTAGCAGACAAAAAAAAAAACAGAGGTAAATGAACATCCTGTGTTCTAGAAAATAGGCCTTCTATGCTGTTTCAGGGAAGCCAAGAAAAAAAATCAGTTGAAGAAGGGTGGTATGCTAATCAGGATCAAAGATTTCTGAGAAATTTTAGACCATTGTGAGTTTAGTTTAATAGGTGGTGACGATAAATTCACCACCTATTAAACATAGTAAACATGACAAAAGGAGCCCATAAAGATGTTGAAGGGTATTACAACGATTTGAAGAAGTTTGAACTTTAATCTGAGAATAATAGGAGACATTGGAGCTTCTAAGAGAATGACATGATTAAAATTATTTTCCAGAAATCACCTTAGATGGCGCTGTGGATAACTGAGCAGATCAAGCTGGGTAAGGATGAAGCAGAAAATGCTATTTGTAGTTTTCTCTGATTATGGTCTAGGTAGTGGAAGAGGCCAGGAGATGGCAAGTGTTAAAGTAATTTGTATACCTGAATCAATGTATTGGATAGGAATGGGAAGTTACTGATGACTCCCAACAGTGTGACTTTTGCTGTTGGGAAGATGACAGTGCCATCCCGTTGATAAAGCCAGAAATGCAAAAATACAGCAGTTTAGCAGGAAGAAAGTGAATTCCGTTTTGGACCTGTTGAGGTTTATGTAGGTTTTTAAAAAGCAAACCATATGGGTCTGAAACTTAGGCAAGAGGTTTATGACTAGCCATTTTGATGTCAGAGTTATACATATATAAAAGTTACTATAAATAAACCTTGAGAAGCACACGTATGGAAAGGCTGAGAGGGAGAAGCAACTCCAGAAGACAAGGGCTTGGAAGAGTGCTAGGAGTGGTAACAGGGAAGTGGTGTTTCAGGGAAGCCAAGAAGGAAATCAGTTAAGAAGGGTGATATGCTCATCAGGATCAAATATTTCTGAGAAGTCTTAGGCCACTGTGAGTTTAGCTTAATAGATGGTGAAGATAAATTCAGATTGACATGATTTGAAGAATGAATAGAAGATAGGAAGTACATGTAGATTTTTTACTCATTCATTAATTGGCACTATTTATATTTCAGTGACTTTTTTCCTGAGTGAATTATAGTTCAGAAACCTTGTTCCAGAGTCAAGAATTGTAGACCCACTTAGACTATATATGCTGGTGGCCAAAAAGAAATGGAATGAAAGTGTGTATTATTTATCATAGCCATTTTCATAGTAGGATATTCCATGCAGAGTTTTAGACTGTGCTTCTGGTGATAGCTAATGATAAAATTACTTTGAAATGACAAATAGCTGTCAATCAAGATGATATTATAACAGATTTTATTTAAATGGTTTAAAAAGGAAATATTTGACAAGAAGCATTTTTAGGAAATGAAATAATGTCATCAACATGGTTATGAGCCAATCTACATAAGACATTCGAGTCCAGCAAGTTATAGAACAGGAGTAAGTTTTCAAAATAAGTTTGCTGATTGATAATGTTCATGCCAAACTCAATATATGTGCAATTAAAAGTCATAATTTTAATCATGAATAGGACAATAAGTAGTAAGGAAATTGAATCAGCAATCAAAAATCTCCCATCACAGCAAAGCAGACACAATGGCTTTGTAAGTTCTACCAAACGTTTAAGTTTTAATTAATGCCAATGCTTCTCAAATGCTTCCAAAAAACATAACAAAACAAAACAAAAAAAACAAAAAACAAAAAGAAAAGAAGGAAATACTTCCAAGCTCATTTTACAGGGCCAGCCCAGCATTACCCTAATACTAAAGCCAGGCAGGGACATTACAAGAAAAGAAAATTACATGCCAGTATTTCTGATAAAATGGATGCAAGTATTCTCAATAAAATACTAGCTAACTGAATTCAACAGCACATTAAAAGGATGATACACTAAGATCAAGTGGTATTTTCCATGAGATGCAAAGATGGTTCAACATACACAAATCAATAAATGTAATCTACCCCGTTAACAGAATGAGATTTGGAAATCATATTATCCCTTCAACAGATGCAGAAAAAGCATTTTTTAAAAAGTCAACATCCTTTCATGATCAAAATTCTCTGCAAATTAGGTATAGTATTCCATATCTACACACATAGTGTTCCGTTTCTATAACACAATGAAGGTTAAATGACACCAGCCTACAGTTAATTCTTGGTGGTGAAAAGCTGGAAGTTTTCCCTCTAAGCTGAGAAAAACAAGACAAGAATGACTACTGTTTTCACTTCTGGTCAACATAGTACTTGACATCCTAAACAGAGCAGTTATATAAGAAAAAGAAATAAAAGACATCCAAATTAAAAGCAAATAAAATTGTCTCTTTTGGCAAAGGACATGCTCTCACAAAGAGAAAATTTTAAAGATTTCACCAAAAACCTGTTAGAACTAATAAATTCAGTAGGATGCAGGATGCAAAATAAGCATACAAAAATTAGTTAAGGATTTTTCTAACTTTAATTTTAGGTTTGGGAATACATGTGAAGGTTTGTTTCATAGGTAAACATGTGTCATGGGGTTTGTTGTACATATTACTTCATCACTCAGGCATTAAGCCCAGTACTCAATAACTTTTCTGCTCCTCTCCCTACTCCCAGGCTCCCCAATTAATAGACCCCAGTGTCTATTGTTTTCTACTCTGTGTTTATCAGTTTTTATCATTTAGCTCCCACTTCTGAGTAAGAAGATGAGGTATTTGGTTTTCTGTTCCTGCGTTAGTTTGCTAAGGATAATCATCCCCAGCTCCATCCATGTTCCTGCAAAAGACATGACCTCATTCTTTTTTTTTTTTTTTTAATGAAGGCATACTATTCCATGGTATATATGTACCACATTTTCTTTATCCAGTCTGTCATTGGTGGGCATTTAGGTTGATTCCATGTCTTTGGTATTGTGAATAGTGACACAGTGAACATACATGTGCATATGTCTTCATGGTAAAATGATTTACATTCCTGTGGGTATATATACCCAGTAATGTGATTGCTGGGTCGAATGGTAATTCAACTTTTAGCTCTTTGAGGATTTACCGTACTGCTTTCCACAATGGTTGGACTTATTATTTACACTCCCACCAACAGTGTATAAGGGTTCTCTTTTCTCTGCAACCTTGCCAGCATGTTATTTTTTGACTTTTTAGTAATACCATTCTAACTGGTGTGAGATGGTATCTTATTATGGTTTTGATTTGCATTTCTCTAATCAGCGATATGAGCTTTTTAAAATGTTATTGGCCATATATGTGCCTTCTTTAGAGAAGTGACTGTTCATTTTCCCACTTTTAAATGATGCTGTTTGTTTTTATTTTGTAAATTTGTTTAGGTTTCTTATCAATGCTGGATATTAGACCTTTTTCAGATTCATAGTCTGCAAATGTTTTCTCCCATTCTGTAGGTTGTCTGTTTACTCTGTTGATAGTTTGTTTGCTGTGCAGAAGATTTTTAGTTTAATTAGATCTCACTTGTCAATTTTTAATTTTTTTGTGATTGCTTTTGGTATCTTTGTCATAAAATCTTTGCCTGTTCCTATGTCCAGGATGGTATTGCCTCAGTTGTCTTCAGGGTTTTTATCATTTTGGGTTTTACACTTAAGTCTTTAATCCACCTTGAGTTTTTTTGTGTGTGTATTCAATTTTCCAAATACAGCTAGCCAGTTACCTCAGCACCATTTATTGAATAGAGACTCTTTTCCCCATTGCTTGTTTTTATCAGCTTTGTTGACGATCAGATGGTTGCCAATGTGCAGCCTTATTTCTGGATTCTCTATTCTGCTCCATTGGTCTATGTGTCTGGTTTTGTACCAATATCATGCCATTTTGTTTATTGTATCTTTGTAGTTTAAAAATCAGGTAGCATGATGCCTCCAGCTTTGTGGGTTTTTTGTTGTTGTTATTCATGATTGCTTTGGCTGTTCAGGATATTTTATGGTTCCATATGAAATTAAAATTGTTTTTTTTTGGATTTTATGAAGAATATCATTGGTAGTTTGTTAAGAATAGTATTGAATCTATAAATTGCTTTGGGCAGCATAGCCATTTAAAGATATTGATTCTTCCTATTTATGACAATGGAGTTTTTTCCATTTGTTTGTGTCTTCTCTGATTTCTATGAGCAGTGTTTTTTTATTTTCATTGTAAAGACTTTCACCTCTTTGGTTATCTGTAATGCTAAGTATTTTATTCTTTTTGTGGCAATTGTGAATTGGAATGCCTTTCTGATTTGACTTTTGGTTTGGCTGTTGTTGATGTATCAGAATGTTAGTGAGTTTTGTACGTCAATTTTGTATTCTGTAACTTTGCTGAAATTGTTTATCTGCTGGAGAAGCTATTGGGCTGAGACTACGGGGTTTTCTAGATATAGAATGATGTTATCTAAAAACAGAGATAATTTGACTTCCTCTCTTCCCATTTGGAAGCCTTTTATGTATGTCTGTATGGATGGATGGATGGATTTATTTATTTATTTTGCCTGATTGCTCTGTGTAGGACTTCCAATACTATGCTGAATAGGAATGATGGGAGAAGGTATGCTTGCCTTGTGCCTGTTTTCAAGGGGAATGCTTCTTGCTTTTACCCATCGAGCATAATGCTGGCTGTGGGATTGTCATAAATGGCTATCATTTTGAGGTATGTTCCTTCAATACCTAGTTTATTGAAAGTTTTTAACATGAATGGGTGTTGAATTTTATCAAAGGCCTTTTCTGGGTCTATTGAGATAATCATGTGGTTTTTGTCTTTAGTTCTGTTTATGTGATGAATCACATTTATTGATTTGCATATATTAAACCAACCTTGCAGCAAATTTCTGCCTGGACATCCAGGCATTTTCATACATCTTCTGAAATCTAGGCAGAGGTTCCCAAACCTCAGTACTTGACTTCTGTGTACCTACAGGCCCAACAGTATGTGTAAGCCACCAAAGCTGGGGGCTTGCACCCTCTGAAGCAATAGCCCAAAGCTGTACCTTGGCCCCCTTTAGCCATGGCTGGAGCTGAAGCAGCTGGTAGCAGGGCACCATGTCTCAAGGCTGCATAGTGCAGTGTTGCTTTAGGGCTGGCCCAGGAAACCATTATTCCCTCCTAGGCCTCTGGGTTTGTGATGGGAGGGACTACCATCCAAGTCTCCGACATGCCTGTGAGAAATTTTCCCCATTGTCTTGCTGATTAACATTTGGCTCCTCGTTACTTCTGCAAATTTCTGCAGGGGTATTTATTGAATTTCTCCTCCAAAAATGAGTTTTTCTTTTCTATTGCTTCATCAGGCTGCACACTTTTCAAACTTTTATGCCTCCTCTTGAACACTTTGCTACTTAAAATTCCTTCTACCAGATACACTAAATCATCTCTTTCTAGTTCAAAGTTCCACAGATCTCTAGGGCAGGGGCAAAATTCCACCAGTCTCTTACCTTTACTCTAGTGCCCAACCAGTTTCTCATCTCCATCAGAGAACACCTCAGCCTGGAATTCTTTGTCCATATCACATCAGCGTTTTGGCCAAAGCCATTCAACAAGTCTCTAGGAAGTTCTAAACTTTACCACATGTGCTTGTCTTCTGAGCCCTCCAAGTTTCTAGGACGTTCCAAACTTTCTCACATTTTCCTGTCTTCTTCTGGCCCTCCAAACTGTTCCAACTTCTGCCTGTTACCCAGTTCCAAAGTTGCTTCCAAAATTTTGGGTCTCTTTATAGAAACACCCCACTCTCTGTGGTACCAATTTACTGTATTAGATTGTACTCAGGCTGCTATGAGGAAATACCCAGACTGGGTAATTTATAAAGAAAAGAGATTTAATTGACTTACAGTTTTACAGTCAGGGCAGATGGCACCACTTCACAGGGTGGCAGGAGAGAGAATGAGTGCCAGTAAGGTAAACGCGAGACACTTACAGCACCAGGGATCTTATGAGAACTCACTCACTATCACAAGCTCAGCATGGGAGAAAAATGTCCCTATGGTTCAGTTACCTGCCACTGGGTCTCTCCTATGACATGTGGGGATAATAGGAACTATTATACAATTCAAGATGAGATTTGAGTGGGGACACAGCTAAAGAGTATCAGGTTTGCATCCCAGAGAGATGCAGGTTATCAGCTGTTGAGTGCAGTCAGCCTAGGTTGAGGGTCTGTGCTGGGGCCCAAGCCAGAGGTTCATTGTCTGGTGATGAGCAGTGGTGGGGTATATATGACTCATGATGTGTGACCTGTGGGTTATGGACTGTCCTCCTCTCCTTGGGTCTACTGTAACTTATTGGAGGTGTAGATAGGCATTTAGGGTCTTTGCTCCTTTATTAGTTCGAGGGTGGCAAGTGCAGTTCCACAGCAGAGGCAGTGGCAGAGAGGCCTTCAATTGCCCCTTGAGGCTCTGCTCAGGGAGTTGCCAAGTTGCTACTGGCTCAATATCTCTGGTGGGGGTGGCTGGGGGCACAGGGCTGAAGAATCTTCCCAGTGAGGAGATATGGGAATGGGTACCCATGTAATAACCTGGCCACTTTTTGTAGGGCTATTGCAATATGCCTAGGGCCAGCTCCAGTCCCTAGTCACCTCAAATTTTCTCATACCTGGAGGTATCACTAGAGAAGACTGAGAAACAGTGAAGATAGCAGCCTGTCCCTACCTGTGGGAGCTTCATCCCAGGGAGGTACAGGCCTGTTGCTGGCCAAAAGACACCTATAGGAGGTGGCTGGATGCCCTGGTTGGTGAGTTCTGCCCAGTGAGGAGGAAGGGGATCAGGGACTCACTTAAAAAAGCAGTCTGGGCACTGACAGAATGGTAGAGCAGCTGTGGTGTACTAGGGGTCAGCTTCAGTTCCTGGTTGCCTTAAACACTCTGAAGACCAAAGGCTGGAACAGCTATATCAGGCAAACAGCAAAGATGGTGGCCTGCTGCTCGCTCTGAGATTGCCTTCTCACAGAGAATTCAACTCTCTTTCTGCCAGAGAAGACCTGCAGTCATGGCCAGAGGCCCTAGTTGGGGGGTCCCACACATTGAGAAGTGGGGTTGGGGACCTGGCTTAAAGTAATAGTCTGTGATGGGCAGAGTGGCTTACATCTGTAATCCAGCATTTTGGGAGGCCAAGGAGGGTGGATAGCTTGATCACAGGTGTTGGAGACCAGCCTGAAAAACATGACAAAACCCCGTCTCTACTAAAAATCTAAAAAAGAAGAAGAAGAAGCCTGTCCATGTTTTGGTAGAGCAGCTGTGCTATACTGAGGTATCAACTCTACCCACAGTCAGCTTGGACTCTCCAAAGCCTGGAGGCTGGATCAGCTAAGTCACTCAAACAGCAAAGATGGTGGCCTGCCCCTCCTTCTGGGAGCTCTGTCTTGGGGAGAATTCAAATCTCTGTCTGCTGGAAAACGCAGAGGCGAGAGGCTGGAGGCCCAATTTGGGAGGTCCTGTCCAGTAAGGTGGAGTGGGATTGGGAACGCACTTAAAGCAGCAGTGTGACCACATTGTGGTAGAGAAGCTGTGCTGGGGGGATCTCCTCCAATTCCAGGTGGCTTGGACTCTCCAAAACCTGAAGGCTGGATTGGCTAAGGCACCCAAACAGTAAGGATGGTGGTTTACTCCTCTCCACAGGAGCTCCTTCTTAGGGAGATACAATGCTGCCACAGGTGGCTGGCTGGAATTCCAAGCCAGTGTATCTTATCTTGTGAGGCACCAAGGAAGTAAGGCCTGTAGTCTGTCACTGCTCAGCCCCCTGGATTCACCCTTTTTCCTGGAGTATACATAGGGGTCTAACCTCCTACTTTGCCTGAAAGCCCAAGTACCTAAGGCTCCAGGGTCTCCCCGCACGCCTGAGTGGCTGCTCTGCCAAGAGTCCAGTCACCTCAAATCTTCCCATAACTGGACGTATCACTAGAGAAGGCTGAGAACAGTGAAGATAGCAGCCTCTCCCTACCTGTGGGAACTTCTGACAGACTGAAGGCCATGGTGGAGTGCAGTGGGTTCACAAGGAGATCTCCTGACTCAAGGATTACAGAGATCCATAGAAGAAGTGTGATTCCCCAGTTCATACATTCACTCACTGCTTCCCTGAGTAGGGTTTCCTTGGCTTCGTGATGCTACCAGGTGGACCACTGTCCTGCCTTAATCTTCATTGTTTTCCATGGGTCAAGTTGTTTCCTTGATTATTCCCAATGCAAGTACCTGATGTTTCAGTTGAAGGTGTTGTATTTACTTGCCCCTTCCATTCCTCCTTGTGAGAGCCACACACACTAGCTGCTTCTAGTTGGCCATCTTGGCAACTCCCTCACCAGTTCTGCTTTTATGCACTATCAATGAACTATCCAAAAAAGAAATAAAGAAAATCCCACTAAATTTCATCAAAAAGAATAAAATACTTTAGCATAAACTTAACCAAGTAGGTGAAAGATCTGCACGTTGAAAACCATAAAACATTGATGAAAGGAATTGAGGACATGAAGAAGTGGAACAATATATATTGTTCCATAGATTGGAATAATTAATATTTTAAAAATGTTTATACTACCCAAAATGATCTACCAAATCTCTATCAAAATTTCAATGCCATTTTTCACAGACATGGATAAAACAATTCAACAATTTGTCAGGAAACATATAAGATACTGAATAGCTAAAAGAATCTTGAGGAAACTGCTATTATTAAAAAGTCAAGAAAATAGATGCTGGTGAGGTTCTGGAAAAAAGTGAATGCTTATACAGTGTTGGTGGAAATTTAAATTAGTTTAGCGACTGTGAAAAACAGTTTGTATATTTCTTAAAAGAACTGAAAACAGAACTACCGTTTGACCTAGCAGTCCCATTACTGGATATATATTTTAAAAAATATAAATCATTCTACCAAAAAGACACATCCACTCATGTTAATCACAACACTATTCACAATAGCAAAGACATGGAATCTATCTAGGTGCCCATCATCACTGAATTGGATAAAGAAAATTTGGTGCATATATACCAAGGAGTTCTACATGGACATAAAAATGAATGAGATGTCATTTGCAGCATCATGGATGCAGCTGGAGTCCATTATCCTAAGCAAATTACTGCAGGAACAGAAAACCAAATACCTCATGTTCTCACTTGTAAGTGGGAGCTAAACATCATGGGCATAACGATGCCAATAATAGACACTAGGAACTGTTAGGGGCATTATGGAGGGAGGGGGGCAAGGGTTTAAAAACAAACTTTTGGTTATTATGCTCATTACCTGGGTGATGGGAACATTTGGATCCTAAACCTTAGCATCACACAATACACCCATGTAACAAACCTGCACAATTACCCCCGAATATAAAATAAAAGTTGAAATTTATAAAAAGAAAGAATCTTTAAAAGGTAGAACAACATTGGAGGGATTACATTTCTTGATTTCAAATTATATTATAATGGTATCATAATCAAGACAGTATTGTCAGCATAAAGAGTTGTACAAAAGACAATGAAACAGAATAGAAAGCCCAGAAATAAACTCATGCATATAGGGTCAACTAATTTTCAACAAAGTCAACAAAGAATACACAATGAGGAAAGGACAATCTCTTCAATAAATACTGTTGGGAAAACTGAATATCCATGTACAAATAAAAAGTGAAATGAGATCCGTATCTATACCATATACAAAGATACATTCAAAATGAATTAAAGATTTATATATAAGACCTAAAACCATAAACCTCCTGAAAGAAAACACAGGAGAAAAGCTCATTGACATTGGTCATGGCAATATTTCTTGGATATGACACCGAAAACACAGGCTACAGAAATAAATAAACAAGCAGAATGTCATCAAACTAAAATGTCTGCACAGGAAAGGAAACAATAAAATGAAAAGATCACCCATTGAATGAGAGAAAATATTTGCAAATCATATATCTAATAAGGGGATTCATATCCAAAATACATATAGAACTCAAATAACTCAATAGCAAGAAAACAAATAACCTGATTCAAATGGGTAAAGGTCTTAAATAGTTATTTCTCAAAAGTGATCTTCCAAATATCGATCAAAATTCCAAAAGTATTTTTGACAGAAAGAAATATCCTAAAATATGTAGGGAATTACAAAAGATGCAGAACAACTAAAAGAATTTCAAGGAGGTAGAAAATCTGGAGGCCTCAAAAAGAGGCATAGAAATTCCCAACATGCATATGAAAAAAATGTTCAACATCACTAATAATCAGGGAATTGCAAATGAAAACCATAGTAAAATACCTCACACATGTTAGAATAGCTATTATAAAAAGACAAAAGTTAAAAAGGGTTGGAGGGGATGTAGAAAAAAGGGAACCTTTATATGTAGCTCATGGAAATATAAATTGGTTCAGCCATTATGAAAATCTGTATGTTTCTTCAATTTTTTTTTTAAACTACCATATAATCTAGCAATCCCACTTCTGGATATATACCCAAAGGAAATGAAATCAGTATGTCAAAGAGATATTTACACTTACATGTTCATTGCAACATTGTTCACAATAGATAAGATATAGAAACAACCTAAATGTTCACTGTTTGATGAATGGATACAGAAATATAATCTATTAATCAATGATCTATCAATTATCAACCTGTCAATTATCTATGTCTAAGTCTATAGTTATAAAATAGAATATTATTCAGCATTTAAAAAGAAGGGTATCTTGTCATTTGTAACAATGTAGGTTTACCTGGAGGGCATTCTGATAAATGAAATAAGACAGACACAGAAAGGCAAATACTACATAATATCATTTATATGTTAAATCTAAAAAGAGTCCAACTCATACAAACAGAGGGTAACATGATGGTTACTAGGGGCTGGCATTTCAGGAGTAGGTAAAATGAAGAGATGTTGGTTATAAGGACCAAACTTTCAGTTATATGATGAGTAAATTCTGCAGCCAATGCATACATACCCTAGTGACTATGTTTAACAATGTACACTTGAAATTTGCCAAGATAGTGGGTCTTAAGTACAGGTTGAGTATTTCTTATATGAAATGTTTGGGATAAGAAACATTTTAGAGTTGGAGTTTCACAGATTTTGAAATGTTTGCATATACATGATGATATATCTTGTGGAAGTATCTTGGGAGGTGACCAAAGTCTAAACACAAAATTCATTTGTGTTTCTTACACACTTTATACACACAGCCTGAAGGTAACTTTTAAAGGTATTTTAATAATTTTGAGGTCGGGGTGAAATTTTCCACATGTAACACCATGTCAGTGCTCAGAAAGTTTCACATTTTGAGCATGTTGAGATTTTGAATTCTTGGATAAGGAACACTTAACCTATATTTTCAGCACACAAAGGTAACTATGTGAGGTGATGGATATAGTCAATTGTATTGTGGCAATCATTTCACAGTGTGCATGTATATCAACACGTCACATTGTATACCTCAAATATATTTAATTGTTGTTTTCAATTTTACTACAGTAAAGCTAAAAAAGTCATAATTTTGCTGTGTGGAGTAGAACCTTCCAAACCTTCCAAATAACATTACTGCATAGCTCACTTAACACACTTTAGGAGATTTGGAAAAGTATAACAAAATGATCTAGAGAAACATGGTATTTATCTCAGGTCTTTATATCTTTATTTTTTAAATTATTTCTTTTGAGACTGAGTCTTGCCTGGTTGCCAGGCTGGAGTGCAGTGGCACAGTCTCGGCTCACTGCAATCTCTGCCTCCCTGGTTCAAGTGATCCTTCCCCCTCAGCCTCCAGAGTAGCTGGGACCACAGGCACGTGCCACCACGCCAGGCTAATTTTTGTACTTTTAGTAGAGACGGGGTTTCACCATGTTGGCCAGGATGGTCTCATCTCTTGACCTCGTGATCCACCCACCTCGGCCTCCCAAAGTGCTGGGATTACAGGGGGGAGCCACTGCGCCCAGCCTTTATATCTTGTTAAAAAATTCCTCTGAGATTATCTGCTTAGCTCAAAGTTCAGTTTATGAGCATCTCACTTGTGAGACTCTGGTTATTGCGTCTATGCTAAGCCACAAGTTAGACCTTGGGGGGCACAGAAAAGGATATATGATACTTGAAAGTACTCAGAAGAAGAAGAGGAGAGATCAGTGTTTCCAGAGACAGTAGGAAAACTGCCAGGAAGTCTAAATCACACTAAAATTACTTTTCAAAGAGAAATCCTTCCAGATTCAATAACTTTTCCAAGAAAGCAGCAAAAAAAAAAAAAAAAAAACCTTGCAATTCACAGTTCTTTCTAACACATTATATTTTTATCAGCAGGCAGAAGCAAATTAATTACAATGAATAGTATTGGATTAACGAGCATCAAAAAAGATGCCATATCTAACCATGTTTAAGCACCTTCCAAGGGTATTGTAGAAACATCTTTAATGTAATCTGATCTAACACTCTTAAGTGACACTTGAGAATATTTGAATAGTGCATTTGGTTCACAATGCTAGGTCCCTAAGCTATTGAACTAGCAGATTTTGCTGCCTTTTATTTCAGGATATACTACTTTCAATCATTGCGTCACAGAAATAAAACTTCAAATGACTTATGCAATAATTGGTATTTTATCTCTTATTATGTGCACACATTTTTCCTTTTTGGTAAACATATACATGTCTAAGACAAAAATATATGTTGAAAATTGTGGATGGTTCTTCTGATTAAAAAAAAAATGTTCTCAGACATTCTATGTTAGTTTTTAAAATGCCACTTACACTAAAGACTGCAAGTTTAGCAAGTTTGCTAGAAGTTTCCTTTAAAAGATTGAGGTTCCCAATTTTGATGCAAATCTACTGTGTGTGAAGCATCCACCTGGACTGCTTTGCATAACTGCATGGGACTTGGGAGCATTGGAAACTAATGGATGCATAAAGCTTATGCTGCTTGCTTTGCCATGGGTAGTAAAGTTCCTGGGTCCCAACCCCAGAATTTCTTGTCTTCTGTCAATATCCGTGAAACTATGGTAGACCAAAGGTAGGGTATATGTGTATGTGTATATAGTTCCCAATTTTTCAGTTTGTAAGCAAGGTATTCCCTCAAAACTGTCACAGTTTCTAACATATATTATTATTATTTTCAATATGATTTTGGAAAAAATATTCTAAACTATTATGTGTAATAAATACTAAGAATATACATATTAATAAATGTATTGGATTACTGGGAAATGTGTTAAAATGCTGAATCACAATATAACAGATTGCTAATTCAAATTTTCTGAGGATAAAAGTGTCCTATTTTAGCTAGCACCTTACATCATACTTAGACCTGTTGAAGTTTGAAACCATTTATCTGAGGAAATTGATGGCTAGCATGCTTCTTAGGTTATCACATAAATTTAATTTTTTAAAATGACTCAAGTGAATGATAGAATAGCTTTACTTTTCTGAGAAACACTGCATCCTGAAGGTTAAAATGTACTTAATGCACTCTGGAATATTATTTCTCCCAGTTTTGGAAATATTTTTAATTTCCTCATTTTCTGAGGAATATATTTTTCTCATTGTGTTAACAACATTGATTATTCTGCAGCTGGCAGTAATTACACAGGTTAATGGAAACCTGAAGATAAGATGAAGAAAAGGGTATTTGTTACATGGTTGATATGCAAATGAGTTATGTTTACAGGACTATCCACTGGCAGTGATAGAATATACGTATATGTGTGTATGTCTATTTGTCTACTCATCCATCCATATCTGTTTGATTGGAATAATATACATCAGACTAATCACTAAATACTTCATAGTTAAAATCTGAGTTGTGAAGATATGTCTAAAATGTTGCCTGCAGTCTGGCTAGCTGCCTTAATAAATATCAACTTTGCATTTTATTTTTCTGATCTTTTCTTCCTTGCATCATCTTTATTATTATTACTATTTTTAAGCCTTTCCTTCTGAGCACATAAGGATGGATAGCTTTCTATTATGGTTTTGGAATACATGTTTTTATCATTTACTTTTTTAAATTTTATTTTACATTCGGGGGTACATGTGCATGTTTGTTGTATGGATAAATTCCATAATGGTGGGGATTGGGCTTCTAGCATACCCATCACCCTAATAGTAAACACTGTACCCAATAGGTCATTTTTCAACCCCTACGCCTCTCCCACTCAATACATACAAGAAGTATGACTCTTTCCCTCACTAATTCACCATATGAAATGGTATCTATGGGATGAAAACATAACCAATGGGCAAAATTTAACAGCAACATAGTGAATAAATGTTAATTTTTTATAAATGTTTTCATGGGAAAGGGTTTCTCAGAGCATACGTTAGAATTGACAAAGTGGCTTACAGAAAGAAAGAATGAGTAAAACGATGCTGTTGTATAAGGCTAGTCAATACATCAAGAGCAGGTAAATAATATTCATTTTCCTAAACCCTAAATACCCTTACGGACTGAAAGAAAAATCAGAATACCTTTCCTGCAATGACTAATACCACATGTGCAAAGATGAAGAAATGTAGCATGAATAGGATGTTAACCATGACAAGTGAATACATGGTCATGAAAAGCCGAACTCCAAAAGCTGTTTTTACTTTTCCTTCGTAAATTATAACATGAAATAACAAATTTTAACTCACAATAAACGGCAAGAACAAATATCTATGTTCCTGAAAAGTCTTCATTTTAATGAAGGAATGATCCCTAGCTCCAAAGTAGTGTGATGTATTCTAAGCTTCATATGACACAATGATGAGGGATAAAAGTCATAACTTTGGTCGAATTTGCTGGATATATTTGTACATTGGGAATAATGGAAATAGCTTATTACAGGAAGACAGTTATGAGCTTAAGGATATAAATGATTTACTGCAAGTTACTGCAGAGCAAGGTGAGAAAAATTCAATAATTTTTTTTATAATGCAGCATATTCAATCTTTAAAAATTTGACATAGTTGTACTTTGTTAATGACAAAACTTAACATAGACATGAAAATTTTATTTTGGTGAAATATTAGCTATCCTTATTTTTGTTATAGACATCATGTCCCTGCTCACTATGTTGACATTCTGTTGACATTCTTCTATACAGAAACTATCAGCCTAGTATTTCCTGTGTGCCAGGTATTGTGCTAAGAACATTCCATACAGTAGCTGATCTGATTCTTTAATCTTTTCTGGTAATAAAGTTTTTGGTTTTACACCTTTATATATGTAGAAATGGGCCTAAGGAAAGCCAGATATTTGAGTGTGATGAGAGATGATGTGACAGGAAAATTGACCTGTAATTTATCCAGACTTGTTGTAAAAACTCAGCATTAGTCTGAAATGTTCTGCATCAATTGATTGTGCCTGGGGAACAGACAGGCATATAGCCTGAACCTTCAAAACTGTGAATTAAGGGACCATATTAAAAGCTCTGTGAAAATGGCAAAACTGAGATACTAATGAAATTGAGATTCTAGAACCTCATTGAAGGGACTTGGGGACAGGGAAATCTGCAATTCTCTGGTAGAATACAGTATCATTTCTCACTTTAAACAATTGCCTTGTCAGTTTGGTTTTCACGTCCTTGCCATTATAGATGCTTTATTTTTATTTTTTCACATTGTTTCATCATTCACATATTCATCCTTTTGTGACAACCATACATCTTCATTTTACAGATGAGTAAAACAAAGCTCAAAGATGTTAAAGAATTTACCCAATATTATATCACCTTTAAGTGACTAAGACAGGATACAAAACAAAAACTATCTGTCTCAGAGCACAAATTCTTAACTAGTATGCTTCACTACCTAAAATTATTTTTAGTCAGAGGCAGACCTTCCACAGATAAGGACTTTACCTTAACCACAGACCTCCTGAACAATTGTGTGAAAAGAAAATAGAGAGTTGCTATTTATCTAACCACATAATTATATAGGAGTTAACTAGTTAAGTAGAGAGTAAAAGGAAACATAAAATTTCAAGTCCTTCTAATTTGTTCCTTTCAGTCTACTTCTTCACTAGCAATATTAGATAAGCAAGCACCACTTGCTGGCTTCTTCCCATAGGAGTGTTTTATTTTACATATGCTTTTTTCTTACTCAGTGTTTTTGGTATAGCAAATTTTGCCACAAGGGCAGCATTAGTTGATCAATAGGAGTGCATTCAGGTTGTTGGAAAAAAATTGTAGTCATGCTTCAGGTGCAGCCCAAAATCAATAAGAAAGAGTGCTTCTTAACAGAGTGAAATGAAGAGCAATTACTTACTGCAGCTAAATGACATCCTGTGTGGGATCATTGTCTATGCTGGAGGCTGATAGGCACCAAACTGAGGGGCTGCAGGATAAGGAGCTGACAGGGTTACAAGTGGAGTATTCCAAACAGATGACTTAACCTGAGTTGTGAATTAAATCTGTAGTTATACAGACTGTCAGAGTCAGGAAAATGTCTCATTCTTGAGCTCTTGAGTAAATTCAAAAATAAGTATTAGGAGAACTTATAGTTCTAGTTTATGGCAGAGTTTCTCAACATTAGCACTATTGACATACTGGAATGGATAAATTTTTGTTGTGAAGGCCTACTTTATGCAGAGTAGCATTTTTCAATTCTACCTCCTAAACACTAATAGTCACCCCCCTCATTACTAACATTTAAAAAATTCCCTAAGAGGCAAATTCGCCCTAGTTGAGAACAACTGACTTACCATATTAATTATTTTTACTTGACTCATAACAAGCTCATACATTATTTCTTTCCTGTTATGATTCTTGGATAGATAGAAATGTTTATGTATAGGCAACTCAAGGGCAAAAGTAAGTTTTGTCATGAATGGAATCTAATTTGAAAGTAAACCTCAAAATATTCAGGATCTCTCTCTACTTGTATTATTGTATTTGAGTAGATGTGTTTGCTTCATTTGAATATTGCATGGCAGTAATCAGAAGTCGTCTTATTTTTAAAAAATGTTTGATACATGTAGACAAGAAGATGTTTGTGCAGAAACCACTTTCTATAAGGAACATGTAGAAAGTAACTGTACCTGATCTACCATTCTGGACATTCAAATCTTGTCTGAACTGTTGGTTAAGATTCTGTGAGTCCAAACCTCTATATAAAACAATTTCTGAAGGAAATCTTGTAATGCAGGATTTATATACAATTAAAATGATTTTTTGCCTGATTGAAAATGACACTAGAAGTATAGAGTATTTCACAGCTCTATATTTATCACTCTAGCTACCCACATTTGGGATTTACTACTGCACACATTTGTATAATATAAAACTCAAGGAGATATGTCATTTGATTGATGTGCATCATGTAGTCTCATTATACAATGCTATTTTTGTGTGTGTCGTAGGAGTCAGATTCAACTATTTTCAACTAGGGATAATCTATATTGACTATTTAGGTTGGAGTAAAATTAATTGTGGTTTTGGTCATTACTTTTCATGGTAAAAACACAATTACTTTAACACCAACCTAATACCTCTATCTATCTGTCTATCTATCTATCTATCTATCTATCTATCTATCTATCTATCTATCTATCTGTATCTATCTATCTATCTATCTTCTCTGATGGGATTATTTACCTAAGAGAAACATTCATCTCACAGTATACTACTTGTCTTAGGATCATATGATATGCATGTTATTATTGAAGAATTCAGAGCCCAACTGCAGAACTATTGAGTCACTTTCTATGATCCAAGTAATATTTATTTCAAGTGATCATAAGGTAATTTTTATGAATAAGAAAATTTTAGAATTTCTTAGAGCTAAAGATAGCAAACTGAATGCTGGAGAATGACTAATCCCTCAGTATATATCACTGTCTAGTCTATTAAGCCTAAGCTCCATATGGAAGCCATAACTAATATACCGTTGGAACCCCTAATAAATTTCTCACTTTTATTGAGGAATTTGTAAATATTTAAAGTCAAGCGTGGCTATGAGAATAAGCCCTTTTTAATATGCTCTTTCCTTTTGTAACACAATCTCTGATTTTATTTATCGTTTTATTATATCCTTAGTATGCATTTTTCTATTTGAATATATTCAAATAGAAAGTTTTTATATAGCAACTTTAAATCAATTTAATAAAATAATCAGCGTTTCTAATATGCTGTGCAAAAAAAATTTCTTCCTAAGTATGTATTATCTAGAAATAGCTTCACTCTTTTTAAATTCTTCTTGTCCAGCAATTATAAACTGTATCTATCTCCTTGTGGTTCAGCGTGAATTATAGCTGAGCTGTCTTCATTCACGGGATGTTTTCTTCCACTCCTGTGTAGATGGTGCTGATTATGATATGATCTGAGGCAAAACAAGGTGTGCTGCTCTGTGTAAGGACACAAGCAGATTTTCTATAGAATCCCTTGACTTTCAAAAATAAAGATTAATGCATCTTGATTACCAGGATATCCAATAATTCACTTTTAAGCTTCTTGCTTGAATAGAGCAGTGGAGTTTTGCTTTTTCATGATGTCTTGTCGTCTTCTTAGTGCATTACACTAAGTAGTACAAATATTATGCATGTTTTTATATAAGAACTATACAAAGTTTAAAACATTCATTATTGTGATAGATCAGATGTCTCCTGTGAGATAGAGGTGGAAAAGGTAGCATATGCACTCTGCTTTAAAGGGCAGCTGCGACTTTATGCAGCTTTTCAGCTTTTAGGGATGAACTTGAAAAGGACATATTCTTGGCTAGATGAATCAAGGACTAAGTATTCCACATAATGATATTTTGAAACATTATGGATACTGGAATCCTGTACAGTTTTGTTAGTTTTCTTACAAAGTATTCACAGCATGCTTTGTTAGCAGTGCCGCAATCTTTTAAAATTGTCTGAGCTATTATATGGTAAATTAAAATCATATAAAACAGTAGGTATTGGAAAGGTTGGTGACTTCCTTATTCATTTTTTTGTTCAACAGATACAAATTCAATAAATAACTACTAAATGCCAGAACCAGAGCTACGATGATCCACTTTCACCTATGTAGTTGCATTTGAGGGTCTGGAGGCATAATTCTCTATCGTTCATCCCCATGCCCAGTCAGTAGATTCTCAGTTTTCAGAGAAAAAAATTTCAAGAGAAAATGTTTAAGCCTCTTTGGACTAGATGTATTAGATTGTCTGTGAAGAGGCATGGTTTCTCAGACCCATTTGGATGGGTACAGGAAAATCACTCTCACTGAGGTAGTATAAATTGTTTTTGGAAGCATTTATTTCATATTGGCAAGACCCTGAACAATAGGATCTAGTCAAAAACACCCTGATGCTGTACAATAGATCATTTTTATATCAACAGACTTTTCTAAATAAAAATACCTTGGGGAAAATGTAGAAACAGTATTAACCACAAAATGTTTCATCATTTGTTCATAATTTAGGGAAATACAAGTAAAAGGTTTGTTTTACATAAATCCTGTGGTAAAATTATATAAATTTGATTTTTCCTAAAGTATGTAGATTATGAATTCAATGTGTTAATATTTTTACTACATAAAATTAAACTTAGTTTATGTCTATGTTTTCCTTCATGTTTTATTTGTATTTTAACTATGTATATAAACATTGTTATTAAAAATTATTTTGCATTTTTTCAAAGACTTAAAACATTTTCTTCTTGCCTGTTATGTGAGACATCTGAATTACTAATAATATGGAACTTTAATTGTGACCACTGTTTGTGACACATGACTTCCTTCATTCTTAAAAAGTGTATGCATTCTGAATTGCCTTTTTAATGCATTTGTACCTTGGACTGATTCTCAATTATGTAACCTTTCTAAAATACTGCTTTGTCATGTCACTTACCTCATCATAAACCTTTAATTGACCTTCATTTGATTTAATATTTCACTGTTTAAATTAGCAGCCAAGAACTTAAACAACATAGACAACTTACATACACAATATTTTCTTGTCCCATCTCCATGTAAACATCCTACTTCACCTTAGCAAGTAAGTTTAATACTAACAGTTCTCAAAATAGATCTCATAAATATATGTTTACTCCTTATCCATGATGCCCAGGATGCCTTCCTGACCTTTCAGTAATCCAAGATATACTCACTCTGAAGGATTTAGCTGAGATAGTACCATATTTGATTTTTTTTCTTTTCCCTATTTCAATCTCTTCCTTTTTTTCACTCATCTTCAACAAATGTTTATCAAACAATTACTTAATATCAGAAACTAGGGTAAGTGCTGGGAGAACAACTGGACACAATTCTTGCTTTCACAGAGCACACTGTCTAAATTAGTGATAGGCATTAAACAAATAAATGCACTATATGCATGTATATCATACATATGTATAGGACAACTGCTATAAAGAAAATGTATAGGTTTTGTTTGCATTTGGAAAGTTTAAAAATAGATAATTTGAATTAACTTCTTGAGTGTGAAAAGGCTTAAAATTTTCTAGGGACTGATTTACATGCCAGGCAAAAATGAAGGGAAGAACATTCTAGATAGAGGCTAAAAGCATAAAGGCCCTAAAAAAACCTAAGAGAGACTTTTTCATGTTTAAGAAACTCAAACGTGACTAATGTTGCTAGAAACCCAAAGATTGAAGGAAAATTTGTCCTAGGAAGAAATTACAGAGGTGTAAGTGCAGCGAGATCATTCAGGGTCATGTAGACCATTACAAGAATTTGTATATTCTTTAAATTCTTTATGAAAGTATTGAAAGAAAATAAGAAAGTCAATGGAAGAAGGTCAATGGCATAATTAAATTTGCATTAAAAATTATAGCTCTTTTGTGGTATGTGTGTGAAGGTGCAGAAGAGTGGATTAAGGAGCACAAGATAATGCTGTTGAACTAGAGGGATGGAGGTGGAGAGTGGTGGGTAGAATAAAAATAGAATTACTGTCAACTAGTGATAGAGTAAATGTAGGGTAAAAGGAGAAAGTATAAAGTACAATTCCAGAGTTTCTTTGTGGTCTCCACTCATTTATGTGTTCAACAAATGTTACTGAAGTATTAAAATGAAAATCAGACATGATGCAATTACTATGAGTTCAGTTAAGAAAAAATAAAATTGAGATACCAGTAATAAAGTCATGGAAGTAGATCCATGAATGAAAATGAAAAAAAGTTTAAAGTGTATAAGTTTAAGAGTTGTTCACATGAAGTTGGTATGTTTAAAGTTATGTGAATGGATGAGGCTTTTTAGGGAGGGTGAAATAAATCTGGACCATGCCATGAAGACCCAGGTGTTTAACTGGAAAAGTGCCCAGCAAAGGAGATGGTGTAGTAGTGACCAGAGAAACAGAACAGCCCACCAGAGCTTGAGCTGTCACAAATACCAACAGATAATGGAATTCAAACTGAGAGTGCTTAACTCCATTTAAATGTCTCTTAATGGGAAAGGAAAATGTGTAAACTGTTAAGTATCCATGTTACTTAACAACTTTGAGGTTTTCAGGAGCAAAAGCCAAACTGGAGTGGGATGATGAAGAAGGTAGGGGTCGGGGGAGAAACTGAGGCAAAGAAGGCAGTTGTTTTAAAAGCTCTGTTTCATGCTTAGATATTTGTTGTACCACACATTTTTCACTAAATCTGGTCTTGATTTAAGATTCTTTATTATTGTTTTAGTTGCTTAATTTTGCTTTCTATCATAATTTTTATAGTAGTTTAGTTCCTTAAGTAAAAGTAAGTTCCTGGTGGTAGAATTGCATACTTATTTGAATCATTCATTGTATTTATATTTTGTGGGTTTTCCATAATAATGAATAGATATGAATGAATGAAAGAATAAATAGTAAAGGAAGAAAGAACCAAAGAGAATGAGAAATATTAGTAAATTTAGCATGGGAGATACAGTCTCTTTTATTAGGACTAGTTTTAGATTTTAACAGTCCTCACATACCTCTTCCCTCACAGTGATTTGTGGGAAATTTTCTAGTATATTCAACGTAACACATAGAGCTGATTTCTTAGATAATTCATTTTCTACCTATGCTAGTACCTGCCAATTTGTCCTGATGTTAGAGAGATAACTGCCACCTCTGTTACCATCATTTGGATTCACCTTAGCTTTTTAATTCCAACATCAAGACCTTCCAGCATAGTCTCTATTGAAAACACAGAAGACATCACCTGTGTAGATAGAGAAGACTTATTCCTTCTGCTTTTAGACAGCCTCAATCTGGGAATGCAGATCTATCCTAAGCCATTATCTTGTTACCATGTCTTCCCCTTTAACTGCAGCCTATTGTAGCAGAGCATAGCTAGCAAAGATCAGGCACACGTATGTCTACTTTATTATCAAATGGTTACTTCTTGAACTTCATTTCTCATAACACAGCACAAAATATCTTCCACGTACTACTCTAAGAATTTTTCTATTTATCTATCCTTTTTATTCCGTAAATATAACAGATATAACTTCTGCATATCCATTGTTCATGAGATTTGCTATTGGCACATACAACTAAATATTCCACCACAAACCTTTTGGATTTTTTTTTATATCAAATGCAAATCTTGTGTCTGTGTATTAAAATGAAAGGTGATAGGTTCTGCATGGAAATACTAAAGAGTGCTTTAGAAAATCTTGAATTGGTTGTTGCCTTTACCATTAACAATCTTTAGAATCTAGGGTAAGTCACACAGCCTGTCTAGTCAGTTTCCTTATAAAATCAAGGTATTAAAGTACATTAACTTTAAAGTATGTCTTGAATCTTGAATTATTTAATATTAGGTCAAAAAATAAGAATATATTCTCAGTGAGCAAGAAGTTAGGATAAAATGAAAATAATTGATGTTAATAAAATGAAAATAATTGACAATTATTTTAGACCTTAACAACTGTAAGCTTCATCTAACTCTCATTATATTTTGTGCTTTGTTGATTTTTTTCCATTTAAAAATCAATTTTAGATCATTTTAAGGATGACTAACTTTGAAGCTGGTGGCCCATCTGTTTTATCTTTGTTAGTAGACTTTTTGAGGCTACTCTGAGTTTGTAAAGAAAATGATTTGCTTTGATAAAGCAGCTTTATAAAAAAAAAATAGCCTTAGAATTTTTTTTAATACTCTATAGTAAGTGTTTCTAACACTCATAAACTCATCATAAGTGGGAAAAAAAATGGTTGGCTATTTGAAACATTGCTATTATTAAATAAACCTCTTATCTCCAAGGCTCAACTCTTCATTCAGCAAAAGAATGTATTTTTGAAATTCTATGCTTCCTTACAAATTGATTCTAACTTGTATGTAATGATATTCTGACCATAACTTTTTGTACTATAATTAATTCCTTGCTGTCTTATTCCTTATATGATATGAAAGAATTTCAAAAAATTAGGTGGATATTACTTCATTGCAATTCCCAGCCATACTGTATATTTTAAATTTCTATACACGTTAGCAATATTCTTTTGATGTTTTAAATTCTTTGAAGGACTTTTACGTAGTATTATATTCACCAAGCCATCGTGCAGAAAACGTAATTTCTCATTCTTTGTCACATCATTGCCTTGTATATGTCCCCTGAATTTCCTAAAATGACATTTGTTCACCCAAAATTGTGCATGTTGCTGAAGGAAAACATAACTTACGTCAATTATTAAATCAATCATTAGTAACAGCCTCAGATTTCCGTGCATATAAATGCCTTTGAAGTAAGGCATTCCAAACCAGTCTTAATGTACATTTACAAGAATTGGAATAGTTTGTATTAAAGTCATTTATATGTATTGTTTGTCATATCCTCCAAAATGTGCCATGTATTTAGTAATATATTGTCTTTATCAGTGGGTCAAGCTTATTCCTAAAAGTAGTTTGCATTACACTGTACTGATATAAAACAACAGTTTAACATTGTGAAATTTCTGTATTTTTATTTCACTTTGTTGTTCATATTATGTCTTAGATTAGGTAAATATGTTACATTTAGAAGTTTTTAAGCAGAGCATACAGGGTAAAATTACTTGTAAGATTTCTTGCTTAAAATCATTTAAGCAAGAAATTTAGGGCCCGCATTAGTTAATCATGGTAATAAGGACTAACAAAAAGAGGGATGAACAATAAATTAGAGTCTTAATTTAATTATATACAGTATATTTATTTATTCATTTATTGGACTCCAGAAATATTTCTACCACATAAAGTCACAGCGATTGGCTATAAAGCCTATTAATTTTTCATACGAGACATTATGTGGATCTAATGATTTTTTTGAGATTATTTATTGAATACTACTCTCATTCAAGAAGGATTTTACATAATATGAGGTAGGTGTTGGGTAGCAGGGTGTCTAGACAAGAGGCTCGTTTTTTATGTTTTGCTATACTAAGCCACTATGATTGTTCACTCCTGTGCATTCCTATGCAAACACAGAAAATGATTTCCTACTCCTTCCCCTAAGGCATATAAATTTAAGTTAAATCTTTAACTCATTCTTTCATTTAGAAATCACGTATTTCTGGAATACCAGTTGTGCGGAATGTAGATTTCTTCTGAATTGAGTCCTTAATCACACTCCTGTTACTGCTTTTATAAGCAATAATTGAAATTCTCATTTAAATCACCTTTTAACTAAGGAGAATTACTGACACAGAATGGGTGATCTCACACACACACACTCTCTCACACATACATTAGTGTTAAAGACAACTTATTGTTCTACAGGATTTGGTTCTGCCCAGAGTTCATTTACTCTAATTATAAACAGAGCAGTCAAAACATATGCCTAATGGTTTCTGGGAAAACTGTTGTGTGTTTTAACTTTCCCTTTGAAGAAAGAGAGGTGCTGTGATTTTACCCTTTTGGGAGCTCTGCTGGCCTTATTAGCATTCACCTTGCTTATCTCCTACACGTCTTCTAACCCTGTTTGAGTCCTAAATGCCTACCAGGAGAATTTAGTATACCGTAAAGAATTTAGGAGTGAGGCTGAGCCAGAAGAAGTAATTTAACTCCGGACAATTTGCTCCATTCTACACCTCTTAGTAACTTGTACAATCTGGAAAAACAAAAAAACAAAAAACAAAAACATAAAAAACAGATCCTGTCTGTCAGAACCTTTGGATGTTTCCTTTTGGTTTTCACTTCAACTTATTACAGGGCTTTCTGCTTGCAAAGCAGTAACTACTTCTTTACACAATCTCTCTGTGGTAGAGTGTTTCCTAAACCTTTAACAGAACTCTTTATCACTGAAAACAGATTCCACATCTAAGGCTACAAACAGACACAGCAACAGTGCCAAAACCTTTTGAAGAGAAATTCTGTGTCTCAGTGATGACAGGAAAAGGGCAGTCTGTTATTTTTAAATGTGGTTTGAGTCTACATTGGCCCTTTAATGATTGTACTTGAGAAAGAGGCACATTTTAGGAGTATCTGTTTACTTTAAATCAACACATTAGGTCATGGAACATAAAAAGGAGCATTTGCTTTTTAAGTAGTTTATAAATGCTTTCAGTGTCTTATTACTATGTTGGATTGACTTAGTAAAAGAGATAGTATTTTTAAAAATTAATAATTATAAGGGCCCAGAATAATGCCTAGAACATAATGAGGATCTTATATGTTTGCAAACTAAGTAAAATAAAATTTGTAAAGGCCTAATTTCACACTCATAATGGCTATAAATGATAAAAGGGTAGAAATTTATGTATATATGTTTCTTCTTGAGATGTATGTCATTGATCATGTTTATCTGTTTAGGGAAGCATTGTCGTTTAGGGAAGTGGTTCTCAACTGGGGGCAATTTTGCTGCCATCACCCACCCCTGGGGGACATTTAGTAATGTTTGGAGACATTTTTAATTGTCACAACTGGGTGACAGAGAGGTACCCTGGCTTCTGTAGGTGCAGGCCAAGGATGTTACTAAACATCCTGCAATGTACATGATGGCCCCAATAACAAGGCAATAAGTAATACAAACTAAAACATACTACATAAAATGAAAATTATTTACATTTAAGATTTATAAATTTCAATATTTTATTCAGTGAGTAATAATATTCATGCAGGCCTTCATTGAAAGCACTTTTCTTACATGTAATTATATTTAACAGTATATAGATATGGCTTCTTGATATCACAATATCGCATGTTTCCATTATTCTGCCTTTAGGTTTCAATGTTGATGTATTTGTAATTAATTACATTAACATAAGTATTATAGAGCCTTTTCTGTCATTTGTTTGTTATACTGCCTCAGCTTATGCATTCGTCATTTATTTTTGGAAATAATAAAGTGATCTACTCAATCAGTCTCCATGCAACTACACCAGCATCAAATTGGTCAGTCAGTTGTTGACTTTTTATTCTAAGGAATATCTTGCTACTACTACTGAATTAACAAAATTTATTATTTTTATAAATTAGAGAATATTATGACCATTCTTATTTGTAATTCAGAAGTTAAAATATTTACATGAATAGAAGATAAAGGAGTTGAGTTAAACATATTTTGTTGCAGGTATTTTTATAGCTCTGGATTTTACCCAAAGATGTATGTACCCACCATTTATGTTTACATAATAGGATGGGGAAGCAATTAAAAATTGCAGCTATACAATATCTCTCAGTTTATTTTCTACAGTATTGAAAAAATACACTGAACGGGATTTTTTTTTCATTTGCTTTTATATCTAATACTATAGATATGATGTCATATTGTTTTGGTGGATCTGAAAGATCTGTTAGGTAAGTCATTTTAATAAAGTCCAGTAGGTTTTCCAGACCATATATATATTAAAGGAGTTCTCAGTAAATGCCAGATGCCTGTAGGACATGTGTATTAAACACTGAACATGACAGGCAAAGTCCCTGCCCTTATGAAACTTGTATTCTATTTGACCTGGTGTGTTAGTCCACTCTCATGGTGCTAATAAAGACATACGTGAGATTGGGTAATTTATAAAGGAAAGAAGTTTAATTGACTCACAGTTCTTCAGGGCTAGGGAGGACTTAGGAAATTTACAATCATGGTGGAAGGGGAAGCAAACACATCCTTGTTCACATGATGGCAGGGCGAAGTGCTGAGCAAAGGGGGAAACCTCTTATAAAACCATCTGATCTCATGAGAAGTCATTCACTATCATGAGAACAGCAGCATGGGGGTAACTGCCACCCAGTCCCTCCCATGACGTGGGGATTATGGTAACTACAACTCAAGATAAGATTTGGCTGGACATACAGCCAAACTGTATCACCTGGGTACCATAATGGGTAGAGGTAAAATGTCTATTCTTGGGAATAAAATGTGTAGTATCCTCATTGTATATCTTACTTACTGAACCTGCAGGTCTCATTAATAGGAAACCATTAACTTATTCAGAAGACATGTTTCTCAGTGTGAATTATCCACACAAAAGTTACTACTTAGCTTCTACTACAAGAACTATGACCAAGAATAATTCTGATTCACTTTAACATAATTTGATATTTATCTACTTTTTCAATTGAATTTACATTATGATGTTGATATTTTCATTAATCTTTCCATTTTGTTTAGATCCTGTTTAACATTAGTTATTTTTCTAAATGCAATACCAGTTTTCCTAGCTGGCTATTGGGGATTGTTTCAAGTTTCTCTATTTCTTTAAAAACAATTCTTGTTGCAAAGCAATTTTTTATCAAGCGGACAACATTTGCAGAAAAAAATATATTTTAAAGTCAATGAAAATAATCATGTGCAGAGTTCTTATCTATGCAAGCAATTGTAACAGAATAATGTTGACTGCTAAGATTCATGGCAACTACCAATATTTTTTATAGAAAAGGAAAAGGACTTCAGAAAAAATAATGTAATATTATTAAACACTTGATAATCAGTAACTGAAATATTTCTCCCCCTGCCTTGAATTCTATCATTACATAATCTAGTCTTAACAAATTTGGCCTTTTCATATTGGCATGATTATTGCATTTCTATTTTTCACTGACTCAAGTTTTTAATATAATAGAATCCCTACATATCAAATTTTATTTTATAATCAATGCTTTTAACCAGGTTACAATTGTATTGGAGTGCAAGTGTGAGTTGTTTCATAGCTTCATATTTTCCTTTCTTTGAGTTATATGCAAAGTTGGTGCTACATATGTTGCCAAAGAATGCTTTCAAAAGCTTACTGTACTTGGTATTATAACAAAAATAATTTTGTATACAGAAAGTCAAGGAAAAAATGGTATAATTTTAATATTAATGAAATAAATATTTGTAACAGTCTTGCCTTCAACTCCTTGCTTGTTTCTTAAGTAAAAACCAGACGCTTTATGAAATCTAGAGAGGAAATATACCTATCTGTAGATGACACTGAATCTTTGAGAAAAATGCAAAAGGACTATCTTTCAAATCCCAAGCAAGGCAACTGATGACAAAATAAATTGCAATGAGAGGCTGGTGTTACTTATTAATGGATCACATGGACTAAAATAAGAGAATGTTGTTTGTTTTATATAAGCATCAGGTGTTTTGTTTGTTGTTCATTTCTTAGTGGTGTATTAAATAATAATGTGTTTTAAAATTAGTGTTTTCTTGCATTTGATGAAATACAGGCTATATGCTCTTGTAAAGAAATGAAGACAATTAAAAGCTAACAATAAACTGATTTTATTATAATGTGCACACTTGACTGATTAATCACTAGATTTTCCATCCTTTCATCCTTACTAGGAATTCTGTGGATAATAAGCCAGCTGCTGACAACTAAATTGCTCAGAATCTGACATAATTTCATGAGTTTCAGGAAGCTTAATTCTGATTTTGAGAAATGTGTGGCTAGACACATGCATTGAAAATTACCTTCAGGCGTCTCAATGGCTTTAGAGGTAGTAAACATCAATTAACATCATGATATTGAAATTAATTTCCTCTGGGCCAAGGCAACCAAATCCACATATATATATATATATATATATATATATATATATATATATATCCCCAAATCAATCAATCATCCCTTCCTCCAGATCCCTATATGCCAAAATATATTTTAATATTTTGTGTCAAGAGGATGTTTCCTATGTATTTCTAAACATATTCCAAAACATGTAGGATAAAATATATATTTTAAACCCAGAATTTGAGGACTGGAAGGCGAGTGAATGATTGTTAGGGTTTTTTAAAGATCTAAATTCTATTGTCTTACATTGTATTTATTTAATTCATGGGCTTAGAAACTGAAGCCCAGAATAATTAATTTATTCATTTCATGTTACACAGTTCACTGGTAGCACAACCAACATTAGAGTCTTTTAGCTTGAGGTTCACTGTTCTATTAGGCCAAATTGTCCTATAATATATTAAATACACAATAGGATAATTCATGTAGTTAAAGGTATGATGTACCTCCTACTTTTCCCTTTGTCTGCCTCAAACAAATACACTTTCAAGACTGAAGCCTGAACTTTCCTGTTGCTCAGACTGTTGGCTAACTGATAGCTCTCAAGAAATATTTTCTCCAAAAATTTCCCTGCTAAAAACAAAAACAAAAATTACACATACCTACTCACCTAATACCACAGCCCTTCCCAGAGTCTGTCAATGTCCAAGAACTAGATGATGGGATATGACTCCCACCCACTTGCCTGAATTGGAGACAATTATGAAGAACCATCCCCAGTTTAGACCTCCCTGTGTGATCAGTTCAGATAATTTAATTGCACAGAATTTAATTTCTCCCTCTGCCTGACTCTGCTTTCTTTATCCTCCATAGTTATTGGCCTAAGAACACTCCTAATACATTTCTTACAAGTATCTGTCTCAAAGTCTGTGTTCTGTGGAACCAAACTACAACAATAAATATAAAATTACTTGAATTTTCTAGAGAAAATGACTTTACTTTTTAAAATAGAGATAAAAATGTTTAAAGTAATTAGGTTCTAAAGGATGAAATGAGCACCTCTCAAAGTAACTTCAAGGTCTGTTAGTTACATTATATTGTTACTGTGATGATGATGATGATTGTTGTTGTGATTAAGATAACTGCATTCCAGGTATATTAGGCATTTTAGAGTCAAGTAGATCATTAAATATTTACAATAATCCTTTATGAAGATATGGATATAAATATCTATATCTATATAAATATAAAACTTCGTTTCTCAGATGAGAAAATTGGCAACTTAGGAAACTTAAGTAACCTGCCATGTTCACTATACTAAAAAGTGTCTCTCTTGAGCCTGGGAGTTTGAGACCAGCCTGGGTAACATGGCAAAAACCCCTCTACTAAAATACAAAAAATTAACCAGGCATGGTGGTGTATAACTGTAGTCCCAGCTACTCAGGAGGTGGAAGTGGGAGGATCACTTGA
>CAUYQU010085038.1:0-41558 GCA_963574635.1 Cheracebus regulus
AAACATTGGATTCCAATGTAATCAAGTTTAATCTTTTGAAATTGACAGCTGTCTGTGGTTCATGAGAAAAAATCCCAAGAAGGAAAGCCAAAAGAACACACAGAGGTAAATGATTATCATGAGGACTTACATTATAAGGCAGCATCTTTTGGTGGGATATAATTAAAACTTTTCATCATGCAAAACTAATCCCTACAGTGGATAGCTGGATTTTTTTTTTTTTTTCAGCTAAAATGGTGCCATCATGTGGCAATAGCACTGTTTACAATTTATTTATGTGATTCTTGCTGAATTTTAGGGGAAGGATTTGCACTATTTCAAATTTTGTACCTAAAATGAAATTATCACATGTACATCACACTAATTCAGATTCATATAATTTAGAACCACAGACAGCACAGTTGTTATGAACAATTTTTATTCTATAGAGAAAAGTATCAATATTTGGTTTAAGACTACCATCTTCTTAACGATGTCTTTATATGTGTGTGGGCACCTATGTATGTACTTTCAGCCAAAAAGCCTACCCAAGCAGGCATCAGATACAGGAAGTAAGGATGCTCACACTAAAAAAGCAGTTTCCAGATCAGCTGAGCAGCAGCCATCAGAGAAATCAACAGAACCAAAGGTAAATGAAGCAGATTGATAGGAAAACCTTAACATCAACTAGGTAGTAAGATACGGTTCCCCTATTCACACTGAGGTATGTAGTTAAATCTATGAGGCTGTGCTGAATATATTTTGTATTGTAGTGATTTGGCATTATTATTTTGTTGGTTTTGCAAATAGCCTTATAGAAACTTGGGTGTATGGGTAGCCTGAGAAGGGCATCAGATTGGTCTAGGGGATGTGCTCTTTATCCTTCTCCCACTGCCCAGCAATGACCAGCAGTGACTGCAGGCTCTGGTGTCTCCCAGCCAGGCAGCTGTGGATTGAGGCTGCCTGCTGGAACCTGTTCCCACCTCCCCACTCCGACATACACACCTGGGTTGGGGAACATATGTGCCCTGTATTTTATCTGGTTCTTTAAGTGGAAATCCTAAAGCATTTTTAGGGTCTTGTTGTAGAAGAGTTGAACTTACAGAGCCAAAAATCAGAAATTGCTTCCGTAATTATGTGGTTAATAGCAGTCAGCTTTTAGAAGAATTAACATTTACAAGAAATAATTTTCAAAAAAAATAAAAATAAATACTTTTTCATTGAGAGCACTTGGAAAATAATAACGAGGTTTGCTTCACAATATATTTTACATCAGAGATCACAAATTTGTGATCTGCCAGTTAAATGCCGTATGTGTATTTTATTTGGCTTGTAATGTTGTTAAAAAATATTTTTCATAAATTGCCAGCAATTAAAATTAGAGTATTTCACCTAACATCCCAATTTCGAACTTCTCTTGAAAAATCAGCCTATCTAACAACAGTGGACTCACATGGCAGCAACTGACTAGAGCCTTTACACCTGGTATATGTACACCAGTACAGTCACCACAGTCCCTACCTAGCCTGATTGACCTACTCATGTTACCTGAATGTACAATTTAGGCTCGAGTCCACTTTTACCTGGTGCCTAGCACTGCACCATGTACAATAGAAGCAAGTAAACATTCCCTTATGGCATCCATGAAGGTCTACTGGCAGATGTTAGTGTCATTTGAAACTGATGATCTTGGTAATAGCCATGCTGACATACTTAGCTCTGTCAACCTTTTACCCTCACTGTCTTAGACGCAACCACAAGATGTGATTTCTGCTGGTGGAGAGAGTGTTGCTGGTGTGGCTGCAGCCTCTGACAAGCCAGGTGACAAGGTGAGCACACACAAGCAGACAGAAATGTAGGCCTCTGTGCTTCTCAGGTTTCTTTTATAAGAAACATATGCTCAGATAACCTATCATCTGGCAAAACTGAGTACTGTTTATGTGTAAAATTTTGTGAAGAGCATGCATTTAAGGGATCTAGAGTGAACAATGTATCAAAAATGATTTTTAGATTTGTATATTCAATAAATGCTTACTGAGCATGTGCCATATATAAGGTACTGATATCAATACCAAGGACATTAAAATGAGGGTTGACTCAGACCCTGCCTTCCAAATTTATAGATATGAAATAAATCAAATACAATTTCCTTGAGCATTTGAATAGGCTTTTCAGCTTTCAGTGTTGACACCAGCTATCTTGAAACTAGTATATCACAACCATGACATCAACATGAATGGATATGAGACGTTTTCACAGGAAATATTTCAGGCCCTCTCAGGATCAAGTAGATGTATTGAGCTGGGTGATTGTGGACACACCTTCCTTAGATTTTTTTGAAGAGCTGCTTCAGATACCAGCCCTGAAATATAAGATGAGAAGTTATCTACCTTTTCTACCCATAGCAATATAGAATTAGTAATCAATTTGGAGAGCATGTGATCAATTTGAAGCCACATGTAAGCAACTGAAGGAACAATGAGAAGATGAAAATGAAAAATTTTAAAGTAGGGTAGATTTATTTATACTTTGCCTTCTGTAAATGGGACTGGTATCCTGTTACAGGCCAAATGGTAAAGAAAGTCATAAATGATTTCTAGGGTAAAAGGATGGGACATCTCCCTGAAACATCATTTTTTCCCCCTGGGATTTTGGGAGAAAAGGCACATTATTTTATCTGAATTAATACAGATCTCCTATGGAGCAAAGGCGACATTTACAAAAACTTTTAAATGAAAATGTCAAACTTAAAATTGTTTCTTCTTGCAATAGATCACTTGTATTAGTCAACCCAGGAATACACATCGCTCTCTTGTGCCAGTGAGGAATACTTAGATGAAATGGTTTGAAAATGGATACATTTAAGGCAGAGGATTAGATATGTTAAAATAGATTTTTTTAATGCAATTAATGTTTTCAGTTTGAAAATGGATACTTTTAAGGCAGGGGATTAGGTCCACTAAAATATATATACATATGTATATGTTTTTTGCGATGGAGTCTCACTCCGTCGCCAGGCTGGAGTGCAGTGGCGCGATCTTAGCACACTGAAATCTCCTCCTCCCGGGTTCAAGCAGTTCTTCTGCCTCAGCCTCCCAAGTAGCTGGGACCAAGTAGCTGGGACTACAGGCACACGCCACCTCGCCCAGCTAATTTTTCTATTTTTAGTAGAGATGGAGTTTCACCATGTTGGCCAGGACGGTCTCAATTTCTTGACCTCATGATCCGCCCACCTCGGCCTCCCAATGTGCTGGGATTACAGGTGTGAGCCACCATGTCCAGCCATAGATTTTTAAATCAGAATTTTCAGTTTTGAACTAGATATAAATTAGTGTTATAAGTGAAAAAAAAGCAATAAAATTAGGGGAGGCTTATGTGGAATTCTGCTGTGCATTGACTTGTGCTAGAATTTGTGGCAATTCATTTTACTTTATATTGCTTCTGATTTGTCTTCTATTAAATAGGGTTTAATGACTTCTTATTTTAGTACATAGCATGTTTAAAGTACCACGGTTGATTCTGCAGGATGCACTAGCTATAGGCCAGCCTGGCTAAGGGGAGGGGAAAAGACCTGGAGCTATAATTCAAGCAGATTAAGAAAGGCCCCCACAGGGCGTTATTTAGTGAGGAATGAAGGGATTCTGTCTAATTCAGGGAATCCACAAGGGCTTTGAGAGAGTAGATCAAAGTTCAGGTAGGTATGGAAGGATAGCTGGGATTGCAGGCTTGCAAATGCATCAAGGTGTTGAAAAGTATAAGATGTGTTCTGGGCACAAAGTACATTCCAGTGTGGGTGAAGCACAGAGGAGTTGAGTGGTGGGACTGTAAGACCAGAAAGACCGGTTGAGCACTGCTGTGGAGCATGCTGAGGTGAGTTTGTACATGTAGGGATTCAGCTGACAGTGGGTAGCCACTGAGAACCTGAGAGAACAGATGGATTGATGCCATTGAATCGGAGCTAAAGGATTAAGGGACTGCAGTAGGTGGATGGGATAGAGTAGAGATAGGAAGGTAGAAAACCGGTCAGAGGTCAGGGACTGTTTCGGTAGTCCTGGTGAGTCATATTTTAGCCTAAATTACAGCTGTGATAGAATAAGAAAGTGGGGAGTTATACAAGACGAATGGCAGAGCAGAAATCTTCAGGTTTTAGGAAATGATTGACTGAAGTGGGCAAAGACAAAGTAAAATCTAAGATGACCTGGTGCTTCTGAGTCTGATTGAACAAGGTTTGTAGCCAAGGGAAAGGAGGCCCCCAGGCACTCATTGTCATGTTTGTGCAAGTGCAGAGTTGGCACCTGAGAAAGTGCCTTTTTCAGTTGTGAGCTGGGCACCTTGCAGGGCAGTCTCTGAGTCTCCTGGGTACCATCGACAGGAGTACAGATGTCAGAGGAATTGAGGAAGAAAAGGGATGTTTCTGATTTTGGAAAGGCTAAATTTAAGTGTTTGAAGTGTCCAAAGAAATATGTATAGCAAGACAATTAAAATATTGTTTTCTAATAGAAAAGAATGAAGTAAGAAGAAGGGAGAGGAAGAGAAAAAGTGGATGGAATAGAAAGATAGTGGGGATAGAGGGAGGGGAAGAGAGACATTGAGAAGGGGGAGGAAGGTGAGGGAGAGAACATGAGTGAATATCTGTATAAGGTAGTGGCTGAATCATCGAAGTAGTTTCAATTATCCAGATTCAGGCTCACATGCTCGTGGCCTCCACAGTGTTTCTAGCATTGCAATCATAATAAGCAGCCACTTATTTAGCACTTACAGTTATATAGCAAGTACTTACATAGTGCTAAGCATGTGCCAAACAATGGTTTTCATACTTCACATAGATTCATTTATCTGATATCTCCAAGGAGAAGTAACTTACTAAAGCCTCAAGCAGCCACACATGTCTCAACTGTCACACAAACCTCGGCAGTCAGAGCCTGTGCCCTTCCTGTGCTTTGTTGCCTGAATTTGGATACCTTCAAATGGGACATGGTCCTCTTTTATCTTAAACCCAACAGCTTCACCCATTTAGTTTCTGCCAGTCTCTGAAAGCGTTTGATCCTGGCCCTAGCGGATGACTTTGGATGAGACCACCAGCACAGGGCAGAAATGTGCAGGGTGTATACAGTGGGGACCAAAGTAAAAGAGATACCAGCGGTCATAGGATCAGAATGGTGTCGAAGGACGGCAGCTGGGTGGAGAGATGCTCCAAGGGCCAAACTTCAAAGATTATGTCTGGATCAAAGCATAGGAACTGCAGATTGGAAAGTTATTTGCAATCCTTGATAGAGCACTGGAAGCAATGATGTGCGATAAACTCATTGTAAGGAAAGTGGGGGTGATGAGATGCCGAAGTGAGGGATATAGAGGTCTTGATATGTGAGGGCAAAGACCCAGAGAGCAAAGCCAGGAGTGGCAGCCTACAGAAAGAACTCATGTATGTTGCAAAGACTGGCTGTGGGTCCTGCAGAAGAACAGCGAAGAAAGAAACAGTCTTGGATTCAAGTCTTCATTCTGTCGCTTACTGTGTAACCTGAGGAAAGTGGCCCAATCTGAGCCTTGCTTTGCCCATCACTAAATGAGGCTAATATTATGGAAGCCCTTCTGAAAAAGCATAGAAAATACATAGCACAATGTCTGCTGCAGAGGAAATGTTCAGTGTGTGATCAATGCTATTAATAAAATGAATTTATTTTAAAATTTGTAATAGTATTGAGTTGTATTAAGGTATGTGAGAAGGAGTTTTTAATTTCTCAATTCTCACCAGAAAAAAGAAAAGAAATCGTTAACTCCAGCTGTGCCAGTTGAATCTAAACCGGATAAACCGTCGGGAAAGGTACTAAGACAGCAGTGTCCTTCTACATGAGATAGTTACCCATATGCTCTATGTTTATCCTAATCTGATTTCTTGTGGGCAAATAATATGAGGGGGCAATTTAAAGGACCATTTTAATGAATTATTGTTTCAAGCTAATATGGAAAGTGTGGTTAGAAATATGATTTTCACACACACATTATAACACTTGATATTATAACCCCTTTTTTTAAAAAAAAAAAAACTCCAGTTTCAGCCCATGGTATTTACATTCCAGTTTCTCGTCTGAAAATACACTTTTTTTAACCAGTGGTATTACTAAAGAAGTCAGGTACTTCTTTATTCTGAAATTCCTGAAAGACTCAGTCTAAACCTAACAGCCTTCAAATTGTATTTCACATATCCATAATCAGGAGAGTCCTAAAACTGTCGTATGAATATGGTAGTTGAAAAAAAAAGACAATTTAAATAATTATTTTTCATCTAAATCAGATAATACAAGGTCTTTTCCTAGATTGTTGTTTTCTCCTTTAGATACAAGTTACTGTTCATAACAAGTCATCATTAACATAAAAATAGAGGCATGCTCATTTATTATTGTATTAGTCCGTTTTACACTATTATAAAGAACTTTCCTGAGACTGGGTAATTTATAAAGAAAGAGGTTTAGGCTGGGCATAGTGGCTCACACCCGTTATCCCAGCACTTTGGGAGGCCAGGGCAGGTGGATCACAGGTCAAGAGATCAAGACCATCCTGGCCAACTTGGTGAAACCCCATCTCTACTAAAACACAAAAATTAGCTGAGCATGGTGGTGTGTGCCTGTAGCCCCAGCTACTCGGGAGGCTGAGGCAGGAGAATCACTTGAACCTGGGAGACAGAGGTTGCAGTGAGCAGAGATCATGGCACTGCACTCCAGCCTGGGCAACAGAGCTAGACTCTGTCTCAGGAAAAAAAAAAAAGAAAAGAAAAAGAAAGAAAGAAATATTAAGAGATTTAATTGACTCACAGTTCTGCATGGCTTGGGAGGCCTCAGGAAACTTACAATCATGGTGGAAGGGGAAGCAGTCACCTTCTTCACAAGGCAGCAGGAGAGAGAGCATGTGAAGAAGGAACTGTCACATACTTATAAAACCATTAGATCTCATGAGAACCCACTATCATGAGAACAGCATGGGACAATCACCCCCATGATCTAATCACCTCCCTTCCTCGACACGTGGGGATTATCGATCCCTCCTTTGACACATGGGGATTACAATTTGAGATGAGACTTGGGTCAAGACCCTAGCCAACCATATCAATTATACTGATTTAAGCCAATATTGACAGAGTAAACTTGTGAGTTCTTGTAAGTTTATGTCTCAGGCAATTTCTGTTTTATGAACCTCTTCAGGCAAGCAATAACCAAAAACCATGAATGAAATAATATAGAGTGATTCCCTTATGAAACAGATTCTATTTGGAAGAGATACCATATAGAGATTTTTAGGGGTTCTTTGTCTGAATTCTGGAAAAATACCGATAAGCAATAAATATCTAGCATTTCCCTTATCGCTTAAAGCAACATGGTTATAATTCTCTGTATTTTGTTGTTTTTTGTTTTGTTTTGTTTTTTGCTTTTTTAACTGTCAGTGCATTGGACTGGCAGCTTTAATGAATTTATACATTTGTTCATGTATGTAATGCCTTTAGACTTGTTGAAACTGTGCTTCTTATCTGAATGTGGCTTTTTATCTTTCCAACCCAGAATTTGTACTTTGAGAAATAGTAAAGTCTGTTAGAGATCAGATTTTAACTATTTAGGAGAACTATTTGAAGAACTTTTGGTGTTTGGTGTTTTTCTACACAGAATGGCTTTTTTGTAGTTAAACTAAAAGTGAAATATGTATAACAAATAATATTTAAATATCTGCTCTTCCTTTTCCAGTCAGACATGAATGCTGCTTTGGATGACTTAATAGACACTTTAGGAGGACCTGAAGAAACTGAAGAAGAAAATACAACGTATACTGGACCAGAAGTTTCAGTATGTGATCTTGATATCTGTAAAAATTCAGTGAGTAGGAGAGCAAATAAGGCCATGGTCATGAAGTACAAAAGAATATCCAGTGAGGCCAGACATGGTAGCTCACACCTGTAATCCCAGCACTTTGGGTAGCCAAGGTGGGCAGATCACTTGAGATCAGGAGTTAGAGACCAGCCTGGCCAACATGGTAAAACACTGTCCCTGCTAAAAATACAAAAGTTAGCTGGGAGTGGTGATGCATGCCTGTAATCCCACTTACTTGGGAAGCTGAGGCAGGAGAATTGCTTGAATCCAGAAGGCAGAGGTTGCAGTGAACTGAGACCGCACCACTGCACTCCAGCTTGGGCAACAAAGCAAGACTCTGTCTCAAAAAAAAAAAAGGGGGCGGGGGGGGATACCTAGTGTTCTGTCATTTGCATAGAAACAGGATGATGTCAGTATCAAGACAGCAACTAAAAACTAATATCAGGGATGGAAATGGTTTGTCGTTTGACAGCTGCATTATAACATTGAGTTAGCAAACATTTATCGTTGTGCTAAGATTGACACTGGGACACAGCCTACTAGATCACAGAGACTTACTTTCCATCCTCGAGATTTAAGTAGAACAGACTAGAATTTGTTTTGGTTTCTCAATATTTACCACCCTCAGTTTATCCCTAATTCTAATTCCTAAAATTATATTTTCCTTGGTATTAAAAAAAAAGACATGCTGGCCAGACATGGTGGCTTGCACCTATAATCCCAGCACTTTGGGAGGCCGAGGTGGATGGATCACCTGAGGTCAGCAGTTCGAGACCAGCCTGGCCAACATGATGAAACCCCATCTCTACAAAAAATACAAAAAAATTGATCGGGTGTGATGGCACACGCCTGTAATCCCAGCAAGTCAGGAGACTAAGGCAGGAGAACTGCTTGAACCCTGGAGGTGGAGGTTGCAGTGAGCCGGGACCATGCCATTATACTGTAGCCTAGGCAACAAGAACGAAACTCTGTCTCAAAAAATAAAAATAAATAAAAAGACATGCCATAGACTAGACAAAAATATTTTATAACAGATACAACAAAAGATTTGTTTCTAGAATTTATAAAGAATAAAAAACAGAAAAAGACAACCCAATGGAAAATTGGGAGAAAACTTGACTGGCCAATAAACAAATTAATGAAACTCTCCCTAGAAATTAGGAGAATGATAGTAAAACACAGAATAAACACTACTATGCATATATGAAATTAGCAAAAGTGTGAAATTCTGACAATTCCTATAGCTTTCCTATGGCTGGTGGGTGTTTATGATGAGTATTCCCTTCAATCAGGAAGTCCACCTCTAGGGAGTTTCCCAGAAAAGAGCCTTGCCCATGTGTGCAAATAGTTACAAGAACTGGTGAAACATTTGGAAACATAAAATTCAGTGCTTTATAGTGGTTAAAACGGATTATTCATCTGTCAACATGGATATGTTATAAAAACATAATTTTGAATAAAAATAATGCAGAATGGTATGTAGAATATGATGCCATTTATATAACATTGGAAAATATGGAAAGTAATCCTGAAAATTGTTTATGGATATCTACATATGTAGAAATTGTTCTAAAATAACTAAATTGACATGCTAAAGTTCGAGATGGTGACTTTCTGATTAACAAGGAAAGGGAATTAAGTTGCAGAATGCTAAACAGAAGACATCAGTCTATCTGTGATTTTGTTTTCTCAGAAATTACAAATCTGATAGAATTGGGTTTTGGATTATACAAAAGCTCTTTATCTTATTAGCTATTCTCTTGTATTAATTGGAAACATTAGATAATGAAAGCATTTGAAAGCAAAATGTATTTAGCAATCAATACAAATAATACAAAATGTATTTAGCAATCAATACAAATAATAAAGTAAACAAAAATACTTTAGTATTTTGAGTATTTTCTAGCATTGCATATGAGTTAAGCCAATTAAATATGGGTGTTTGTGTGAACTTAGAAATTTAGTTGTGTAAAGTATTGGCTTCTTAATGATTTATAGTTTATCTCAGTACTTCCATAAATTAATAATGGAATAGTGCTTTAGTTTCAGAATATGCATATAACATTCTCAGCTAATTAATTATATATTGTCCCTATGTGTATGATTTTGTTCCAGGATCCAATGATTTCCACCTACATAGAGGAATTGGGTAAAAGAGAAGTTACAATTCCTCCAAAATATAGGGAACTATTGGCTGTAAGTTAAATAACCATTTACTTTTATTTCACTGTTTCCTCTTTAGAATATAATTTCACATTAGTATTTTCACAGTGTTTAAAAGTTAGGAAATATAATGGTGCATGTGAAATTGTCATTACTATGAAGCTCACTGTATTGGTGGCTGGGGCTGCTGTAACCAAGTACCACAGACCAGGGGTATAAACAAGAGATTGATTGTCTCACAGTTCTGGAGGCTGGAAGTCTAGAATCAAGGTGCCAGCAGGGCTGGGTCCTTTGAGGGCTGTGAGGGAAAGGTATCTTCAGAGCCTCTGCTTGGCTTATAGATGGGCGTCTTCTCTCCGTGTCTCTTCACACTGTCTTCCTTCTGTGCCTCTGTGCATATCTCTGGGTCCAAATTTCTCCTTTTTATAAGGACACGCATCATCATATTGGAGTAGGGCCCACACTAATGACCTCACCTTTACTTGATTACTTCTGTAAAGAACATGTCTCAAAATCAGGTCTCATTCTGAGGTACTGGGGTTAGGACTTCAACATATAGATCTGGGGTAGGGGACACAATTCAGCCCACAACGAGCAATACATTTGGCCGATCTTAAGGATTAAGTCCACCTTCTCAACGTCATCAAATTGATATTTGTTTCAGAAAAAGGAAGGGATCACAGGGCCTCCTCCAGAGTCTTCGGTGAGTTTACATAAATGTCTTCTGATCTAAATTAATATTTTTTATATTTTTGATTGAGGGAACAGGGCTATCAATTCTGTATTTGAGGATTATAACTTAACTCATCTCCAAATCAAATGGAGTTGCTGTGTGTTCAGAGAAAGGGGTTGGTGTGAGGGTTGTCTCAGTGCTCCTTAGTCTCTTAAGTAGGGTCTTTGAGGGGAAGGGAAATGAAAGCAAGAAAGTATTAGGATAGAATGCATGTTCATAGTAATAGAATGAGAATACTCTAACATGTAGCTCCTTTAGAAAGGAGGAAGTGGAAAATAATACTTAGCGAGTAGCCACTGTCTTCAGAACATACACTTTGATCTAAGTTGTTGCAGTATCACATCTCATTTGGTAGCAAAGGAATCGCAAAAGTGAAGTCTTCATTTGCTAGGTTCGCGATCCATTCTTCCCCCGAGTGACTCCCATAAGTCACCCATCATTGTGCCTGTTTCTTTAGAAACCCATGGGGCCAGATGATGCTATAGACGCCTTGTCATCCGACTTCACCTGTGGGTCACCTACAGCTGCTGGAAAGAAAACTGAAAAAGAGGTATTGTTTTTAGTGTTGTTAAGGGAAACTTGTTAGAAACTGTTGAACTTTAAAAGAATAGTAACTTTTTAGTTCTGGCTATTACAGTTAAACTTTCCTCATCTGTAAATCTAATCTTTTGTATTTTATTTTTCAGAAATCTGCAGAAGTTTTAAAAGCTCAGTCAGCAAGTGTAATCAGAAGTGCTGCTCCACCCCAAGAGAAGAAAAGAAAGGTGGAGAAGGTATAGGCACACTCTACCTGACAGCAGTTGCTTTCCTCAGCCTGATTTAGCTCATTCAGGATACTGCCAGTAGCACGTTACGTGTGATGAGAAGCCATGATCTTTTCCCTCTTGGGTCTGTCTGGAATAGTGAAGCCAATGAGGGTTCTATTGTTCATCTCCAGGCAAGCCTTGTGTGTTTCTATAACTGCTTGTGGATGATGTTAGCACAGTTGTCAAGATGGTCATGATCCAAGACCATCTCACCATGATACAGAGAAGGGCAGAAACCAGAGAAATTGCACTTGCACTCTTGGAACATAAAACCTTCAAGTCTGATTTTCTTTTTTCTTTTCTTTTTTTTTTTTTTTGAGATGGAGTCTCGCTCTGTCACCCAGGCAGAGTGCTGCGGTGCAATCTCGGGTCACTGCAACCTCTGCCTCCCGGGTTCAAGCAATTCTTTGCCTCAGCCTTCCAAGTAGCTGGGATTACAGGTCCTGCCACCAGACCTGGCTAATTTTTGTATTTTTAGTAGAGACAATGTTTCACCATCTTGGCCAGGCTGGTCTTGAACTCCTGACCTCGTTGTCCACCCACCTCGGCCTCCCAGACTACTGGGATTACAGGCATGAGCCATCACACCTGGCCTCAAGTTTGATTTTCTAAAGGACTTTGAGCCCTGAGGATCACTAGAGGGACACCATGTAGCTGGTACTGCCCACCACTCTCAACTATATTTCACTATGACATCATTCTCACAAATCCCAAAAGACAATCCTGCTGGCTCTGTGCTGGCTGGGAACACATGTCTCCTCTACAAACAGTCAAGATAATGCTAAGGAACAGTTTCTATCAGAGCTGCTTGTGCCTCTCCCTTCCTGGAGTGGACAGTTTATTTTTATCTGGCAGGCTGGTGCACAGTGGTGAGCACCACACCCCTGAGAGTGGGAGTTCCCACAACGATCAGCCATTGTGCCTTCAGAGAAGAAGGCAACGGGGGCCACTTCAGGCTTCCCTACTTCCTAAGCTTAGCTGTTTCGCTAAAGGTTGTCAGAAGCCGTTTCAGAGACATATTCTTAGAAAAAGAAAATCAGGGTGGTAAAAGTTTACTACTTGCTTCTTTTATTTTGTTAAGAATATTTTATAATATTACTATAGCTTTATGTGTAGCTTACTTAATAAGGGGTGCAGTGTGCCCCAGAGAATGCTGTTACTATAGAAACGTGTCTTAGCCCAGTTGCCACTCATTGGTAAGTCCTTTTTCCTTTCTCTCTTTTGCAAGGCTTCAAATAAAATTGCCTTTCTAGACCACTTCCCCAATCCATAGTTCATCTTATAATCTAAAATGTATTTCACAAAGAAGTAAATGGATTGTTCAGGCTCCAGAGATGTCTTTTTTCATGCACAGAATTTTTTACTTTTAACAGGATACAATGAGCGATCAAGCACTCGAGGCTCTGTCGGCTTCACTGGGCACCCGGCAAGCAGAACCTGAGCTCGACCTCAGCTCGATTAAGGAAGTCGATGAGGTACTGGCCTTAGAGTTGATTTACAAAGCCTATTAGTCAGCACGTTACAAAACTGAATGCAAGTCCCATGTTTAGAATTCTTGCACAACTTTTATTGGAGAGTAAAAGTGAACATTCTTCACTGTGTCTTATTTGTTGCTGAGTCGTTAGCAACTAAGGGTGATAGTTAAATGATTGACTTGTGAAACAGCTAGAATTTTAACATTTGAAATGAACAGGAATCTCCCTTGCTAGAGCTTAAATGACACCTGACTAAACAAGATAACAAGGAGACAGTGCGTGGGGAAATAGTGAAGTTTGTCTGCTATTGTGGCAATTAGAAATTTTGTGTTTTCAGAAGGGTTCTGGATGCTTCTCTTTATAAGAGAAGGAGATGCCTGTACAAGGAGTGGGACAATCCTTCATTTATCACTATGAGGAAAGATGTTGAAAATTTTGTCTCAAATTAAAATCAAGCAGCAATTACTCTGTAACTAGAGCCCCTGCATATTTAGAGAATAATGCTGATGAGTGTTTATCCCACCACACTCCAAGATCTTAACACGCCTTCTGAACCAAAGCAAGCTTGTATCTGGTGTAGGAAAGTTTTAATATTAAATTACAATTTTGGTAGAATTTTTCAACTCGGTCCTCTGCAGGAAGGAGGTAGGAAAGGAGAGAGTTGCCCGTTCCTGACAAGGCAGTGTTGTGGGGGGATGGAAAGGCAGCCTGGGATCCCTAGGAGCCCACACCACCTCCATCAGCTCGGGGTAGGGGAGCTGGCAAGCATTGCTGTCACAATGCCCCATCAATGCTGTCACTTCCTGTTCTGAGTCATCAGGGAAGGGGAGTCTCCCTGACTCCCAGCAACTGTCCTTGAGTCTGGGACTACTCTGGTCCAAGATGGGCCAGCTTCTGTCTTCGACTTACTTGGAGGGCTTACCGACCACAGTGTGGCACAGTAAACTTTATGATGGTGAACGAAGGGGAGCAGGAGAAACCGTTCCTATCCTCCAGGACCAAGTAATGTACTGAGAAGAAGGGAAACTTAATTACAACACAATGTGAGATGTGCATTACTTAAAGTGGCCCATAGAAGCAGTGGCAGAACCCTGGGGGCAGTCAGCAGATGAACCTGAGTTGTGGCTTTACCGCCTGTGGGAGACAGGGCCACAAGTAAATTGCATTTTTGCCTCAGGCTTCCTACAGACAATTAGGGTGAGGCAATAAATGTGGGAAGGGAGGGTATAAACATGTTATAAATCCCAGGATTGAAGGAGTCTTAAGAGTGACTAAAAGCAGGTAAGCAGATGTTTAAAAAGGTGACATAAAGTAAGTTATTAAGCATATGAGTAACTAGTTTGAGAATCCATATGAATATATTAAGTTTCCTCTAGAAAACTTCAGAGTAGCAGCAAAATAAAATTCCAGCAAAAAGAACTCTTCTTTTCCACTCTTGTGACATACCAGTTGTATTAGTCTGTTCTCATGCTGCTGATAAAGACATATGGAGACTGGGTCATTTATAAAGGAAAGAGATTTAATTGACTCACAGTTCCACGTGGCTGGAAAGGTCTTATCATTATGGTGGAAGGTGAATGAGGAGCAAAGTCATGTCTTACATGGCAGAAGGCAAGAGAGAGAGCAGGTGCAGGGGAACTCCCCTTTATAAAACCATCAGATTTTGTGAGACTTATTCACTATCATGAGAACAGTACAGGAAAGCTTGATTCAGTTACCTGAATCAAGTTAACCCCCGCGATTCCGTTACTTCCCACCAGGTGCCTACCACAACACGTGGGAATGACAGGAGCTACAATTCAAGATGAGATTTGGGTTGGGGACACAGCCAAGCCATATCACTGGTTTTCCTTTTTAATCATATACAAAGTATAAATGTTTCTAAAAAAGATCTTTCAGTCCTTCTTAAGCTGAATTCTTAGTACCTGACTTAGTGGGTTCTTTACATCCCAGAGAGTCTGATGTAGTGAGAAGGCTCAGGAAGGTCACTATCAGCCTGGAGGAGTGTCCATTGCCACCCCAGACTAGAGAGCTCTCTTTGGAAAACCACGCAATACTCCAGAGAGGAGACCCATGCTTACTTGTTATTCCTGTCATCTACCATAACATAAAAGCTTTTTATTCTATAATGATACCCCATTATAAATCTCCCACATTTTTACGTGTGACTACCTAGTCTAGTGCCATTTCAATTCAGTAGACTCTTTTTTTCTATGCCTACTATGTAGAAACCACAGTGCAGGCATTTCAAGAATATAAAGATCAGAGAAGAAAATAAAAGTTCTGGCTGTATGTGTAACTCTCACAGTCACAAGCCTGAGATTAGTGGGGAGGACCGTGTTAATAGAGGTGACCCTGGATGTTCCTGAAGGCTACTGTGCCCTGACCCAGGCAGGGAGTGCTGCTCCATAATAGAATTTTTCCATATGCTGAAATAAAGCATGACTGGAAATGTTTAAAAGAAAACCATGACTTCATCCTTTAGTGAGTTTCTCAATAAAACAGTAAAACTAATTCCAAAGCATAGAACAATGCCTGTCTCATTAAAAGTGCTCAATAAGGCCAGTGTGGTGACTCACGCCTGTAATCCCAGCACTTTGGGATGCCGAGGTGGGCGGATCACCTGAGGTCGTGAGTTTGAGACCAGCCTGACCAACATGGAAAGACCCCATCTCTACTAAAACTACAAAAAATTTCTCAGGCGTGGTGACGCACGCCTGTAATCCCAGCTACTCGGGAGGCTGAGGCAGGAGAATCGCTTGAACCCAGGATGCAGAAGTTGTGGTGAGCCAAGATGGTGCCATTGCACTACAGCCTGGGCAACAAGACTGAAACTCTGTATGAAAAAAAAAAAATTGCTCAATAAGTATTAATTAATCAACTAACCAATCAGTAGAGAACTACACTCTTAGGCTAATATATAGATGGGAGCCGTGGGCTGGGTTGGAATTTGCCAAGTGAACCTCCTACCTTGGTTTGTAAATTAAATCCATGTCTTGATATAGGTACAAATTCTTACATATTATGGGACTTCACACTACTCATCAGCAGGTTAAATTGCAAGCCTTGTGTCCTAGCAGTCAGTGATCTACTATAGAACTACACTTTTATTTGTAATGCAGTTATTTGTTCATGGTTCAGTAAGCTAGAGAAGTCCTGGCATTATTGAAGGGAGTCCTTTTAAAAGAGGTGAAACAAGTTATCCATGGATCACCCAAGATTTGTGATGGGATGTTTCTCCCATTTCTGAATTGGGTTTAACATAAAAATTAGTGGTGTTTTCCCTCCTTTCCTTAGATAGCTGCCTCATTGAGTAAGACAGATGAAGGCCATTAAAATAATTGCAACTAACTGCTGCACTGTGCTTACTGTCTTCAAAGGATCTCTTATTTACTTTTCTCTGGTGATCTTACACAAGTCAGTGAGCTAGATAAGGGTTATTATTAGCCACATTTTACAGCTGAAGAAACTGAACCAAAGAAAGGCTAAGTGGCTTCCCCAGGTCGTAGCAGCTGGGAGCAGAGCAGGGCAGCTCCCCGGGATCCCTGGCTGGGCTGCTTTTGCTCAGTCACCCACTGCCACCTTTCTCACAGCTGCTCACCATGGTCTTGTGCTTTGTAGTTTACAAAGCTCTTCCAGATGCTTTTACCAGATTTGCTCTTCTCTATAACACTCAGGAAGTACACAGAGGAAGTGATATCATCTCATTATGTGCATTATCCAATTACTTTTTTTCCCTCCACTTTCATCAGGCAAAAGCTAAAGAAGAAAAACTGGAGAAGTGTGGTGAGGATGATGAAACAGTCCCATTGGAGTACAGATTAAAACCAGCCATGGTAAATTTTTAGCTACAGTGCATGACAACAGCAGCTTGCCTTTGCGTCTTGTTTTGTTGTACCTGTACCCTTGACACTGTCAAAGGACATGTCTGTCCCCCATTCAGATATTAACTCTGAAAACCCTGAACCGTTTTTTCTCTGCTCCCTGCAGTTAAACCCCTTGATGGATGGTTTTTCCCTGCCTGGCTTCCTAAGTAGTGACCATATGGTCATTAAAATTCCCAGAGATTTAAATGTTTCATTTATTAACAATTCTTACAATAGATCCTTAAACTCAGAAGGAACAATTTGGGGATAATTTTTTCTCCCTAACTGCTATATAGATAAAACCACCATAAGTCTTCTAAGGGGCAGGTATGAATGTACAAAGTTTTACCAGTATCCTAAGTTAAGATGATTTTGTTGCTGTTGTTTTTGATTATGGTGAGAATGGTAGACTAACTCCTGTCATTACATTTGTAATTTACTTTTGAAATCATGCATATAAACACATGATGGAAAATGGTTGCAATTCTTATATATACTTAAATATGAAAAGTTTCTAGTTTTTAGAAATATTCTGAATTAGGAAACCTCATATCCAAAAAAACCAAACAGTGCTATAGATGATATCTACCTCTTTACGTTGGAGAATTAGGACTTTTTAAAAGCTTTCATTGACATAGCTACATCTTTATTGCCAAAGAACTTCTTTTTCCTATTACTCTATCCAACAGATGAAAAAAAAATTTTAACAACTTAAAGTAAATGTGCATTCTCTTTTGTAACATCTTGATTTTTACAGCTCAACTCCTTTATTTATACTTTGAAAAGTAAATCTGAAACACAAATTCATGTAAATCTTAAGAAAAAAATTAGCCAACATCTCATATCCTGGAATTCCCAGAAACAAACTTGATGGGACATGAAAGCAAAATTTTCTCTTTCATTTCCAATGAATTTTAATTTCATTTACAGGATAAATATGGAAAACCACTATTGCCAGAGCCTGAAGAAAAACCCAAGGTGAGGGAATACACTTTCTTCTGATACTTAAAGACTAATAGACCTGTAAAGTATAAATTAAGATAATTCTGACAGTCCAGAGTTCACTGTGCAGACGTGCATGCTAGCCTAGTACAGAGGAGGGGGACCTTCTGATGCTGACACCTGGCTGCTACCTGTGGCTCCTTTCCGTGTCTTTTAAAGATGATCTTCCTCATAAATCATTACTAGACTCTAAATTTCTAGGTAAAATTTATTACACACTAGAAACTGTTGACAAGAGGGCCCTTAAGTCAGATTAAGCTAGCACTTAGAGTTCCATCCTGATGAAATTCTCTAAGGATTCAGTATCACCATAAGTTAGTAGTAACCTGTCACAATAATATTAACCAACAACATTTATTAATCACTTTCTATGCACTTAGCACTGCACCAGATGCTTTTTAGATATTATCTTTGTGAACCCTCAATGAATGAGGACAGTACTGTTGTTGTTCCCATTTTACAGTGAGGAAATGGAGACACAGAGGGCCCATGGAAATAGCCCAGGGTCATGCAGCTAGAAAATAGCAAGCCAAGCCCAGGACTTAGACCTCAGGCTGTTCCGTGCTGGGCCCCAGCGTCTGAATCACATGGCCTTCTATCATGTTACTATTGTTAGTGACACCTTCCACATGCCCTAAACTAACACCACTCTCCTGAAAGAACAAGGGGTAGCAGAACTTTCCTGCCAACATCCCACATAGTCATAGGAACGGAGTATACGATCCATGTTTTCTCTAATTCAGAAGAGAAGTCATGAGGAAATAGAAAAATAATAATCACATTTTTAAAAATTATACAGATCTTCATTGGAGAGAACAGGCAATTTTATTTGAACAAAATTCTTCTGAAACTAAAATATCAAGGGAACCTTTGACCAAGTAAACCATTAATACTTTTGCGGTACTGAGGTGTTTAGTATTTCTTATTTGTTTCATGAAAATTTTATCTTATCGTTGATAAATAAAAAAATATGCCCTTTATAAATTATCTTTGGGTTTTAAGTATGGCCTCATATGTGTTAATCAGAAAGAAAATTTTTTGCTCCATGTAAACTTTTTTATGAAGTAAACAAGAGTCCCTTGTAATAAGGAACTTCTTATATTACAGCCCCGGAGTGAATCGGAACTCATTGATGAACTTTCAGAAGATTTTGACCGGTCTAAATGTAAAGAAAAACCATCTAAGCCAACTGAAAAGACAGAAGTATGTTTCTAAACATAAATCTCTCGTTTTGAGGTTTGTGATCTTAAAAAAAAACGTGAGACAGGCCAGGCGGATCACGAGGTCAGGAATTCAAGACCATCATGGCCAACATGGTGAAACCCCATCACTACTAAAAAATGCAAAAATTAACTGGGCATGGTGGCATGTGCCTGTAATCCCAGCCAACTGGGAGGCTGAGGTAGGAGAATTGCTTGAACCGGGACCCAGGAGGCGGAGGTTGCAGTGAGTTGAGATTGCGCCACTGCACTGCAGCCTGGGCTACAGAGTGAGACTCCGTCTCAAAAAAATAATAATAATAATGTGAGACAAACTATTTTAACATGAAGCAGTTGAGTAAAAAGCCCAATATGTCATCTTTTTTTCCATGTCATTTTTGTCTTCCTTTGTGGATGTGCTTTGTTCTCCAATTGAAGTCCTGCAGTGACTCCTTCAGAAAAGCTCTGGAACCCATGCCTTTCTTGTCCCAGCGTCTGTAACTGACCTGGTTGAAGCTGTCATCACCCCTCCCCTCCGGGTTGCAGTGGCCTTTCTACAGTCTCCTTCATGTCCACCGGACTCATTTTTTCTCAAGCATGTCTGTAGTCTTGTCATTCCTCTGCTTCTATTCCCAGGAACTTCCCATCCCTACACACAAAAAAACTTCCTGTTACCATATTCTTGACCCGTTCTTCTTTCCTACCAAACTGTGTCCCTGTGTCAGTAAACTGAACAGTAAGTATGTGTGCGTCCCTGCTTTTCTCACTTGGTTCCTCTGTCTTGATTGGCCTTTCTTTCTAATTCTAGATCAACTAAAGTCTTATTTATTCTTTCAAGGCTCTGCTAAAATATGGCTTTCTTTATCTCCTGCTTTTCCCTCCCTAAACCATATCCACCTAACTTTTACTAAGCAGAACTCAACACAGCAGAGGATCTGTAGTTCTTTTTTTAATATATCACGATTAAAGCCTTTGTTACAAAGAAGAGTTTAGCTGTTTTGGTCCCTCTTTAACTCTAACATTTATACCAAGCTTAAGTGAGTAGTAAGTTCCTTGAACAAAGAGATCATATCCTGTTAATGACCATCTGCTGAGCACCTTGCATGTAGGATAGGCTTCCATAAATGTCTAGATTTAAAACAATTTGTTTAAAGTTTTACTTCTTTCTTTTTCTCTCTTCTCTTCTCTTCTCTTCTCTTCTCTTCTCTTCTCTTCTCTTCTCCTCTTCTCTTCTTCTCTTCTCTTCTCTTTCTTTCTGAGACAAGGTCTCACTCTGTCTCCCAGCTGGGAGTACAGTGGCACAGTCTGAGCTCACTGCACCCTCCATCTCCCAGGCCCAGGCAATCTCCCACCTCAGCCTCCTGAGTAGCTGAGACTACAGGTATATGCCACCATGCTGGCTAATTTTTGTATTTTCTGCAGAGCTGGAGTTCGGCCATGTTGCCCAGGTTGATCTCAAACTCCTGGGCTCAAGCGATTCACTCACCTTGGCTTCCCAAAGTACTGGGATTACAGGCATGAGCCACCATACCCAGCCTTGAAACTTTATTCTTGTAGTAAAATAAGATGGTACAGTAGTTCTCAAACTTTAGCATGCATCAGGATCACCTGGAGAGTTTGTTAAAACACAGACTGCTACACTCTACCTGCAAAGTTTCCGACTTAGTACATGGGGCGGGGGTCTAAGAATCCACATCTCTAGGTTCCCTTATGGTGCTGAGGCTATTAGTTCAAGGGTTACACTTCAAGAACTTGTGGTTTATTACTACTACCTTCCATTCCTACATAGCTATATATAAAGTGCTCTTAGATTTGTATTAACACAACATTTTACATAATGCCATATTATATAATAGGCATATTTTATTGTTATACAAAGTGACAAATAAATACTATAAATAATAGCAATAATTGCTCAAATTTATTGAGCTTCCTGTATTTCCTGGTGCCATGCATAGCACTTTGCCTGCATTGTCTCGCAGGCAAACCCTTGAGATGTGGAGACTGCCGTCGTTCTCATTTTACACATGTGGAAACTCAGTTTCAGTGAGTTTCAGTAACTTGCCTACGGTGACAGGTAAAACCAAGCTGAAGAAATGGCAGCTGAAGGGTCTTAGCATGCTTTGGCTTATTTACTATTCAACAATCCTGGGGTAGTCAAGAGAATCATGTTCACACCATATAATGTAGCAGAGTATCTTGTTGGTCTGTCCTTGCTCAGGCTTATAAATCACCAGATATTTCTAAAGTTATTGAGAATACTTGCTTCTTTCCTCAGGAATCTCGGGCCACTGCTCCGGCCCCTGTGGCGGAGGCTGTGCCTCAGACCTCCGTGTGTAGCATACAGTCAGTACCACCTGAGCCAGCTGCCTTGGTGAGTGACTCCCTGGGCATTTAAGCTTGAGAAAGTTCTCTTCCTCCTCCTGTCACTCCCTGCTGTGTGTTACCATCATTTTATCTTATTCTGACAAATTAAAAATAAAATCTGATATAATAATAGTATCTATTATTTCTTTGGGCTTCAGGGGTGTCCTAGAAATTCTTACTAAGATTTAAATTATTAATTAAATTACTCCAAACTGTATTTTTCTCTACTCTTCTGAAATTCTTTCTAGTTCCTCAGCTATTGAGGATAATCCTACTTTTTCACTTTTCTGCATCTTTTAAGCTTATTTGGATTTCCACAGAAAGCCCAATGTCACTTTTTACTGACTTTCTTGGTAAAATAACACGCGTCAAAATCATTATGATTTCTCTCCACTCTCCCTACTACAGGAGGCGACACTGACTCAATTTCTTTCTCTTTCCTTCTTCTTTTCATGCTTCTCTCTCACTTTCTAATTGTCATAAGAAGTTATGATATTTAACTAGTGGAATCTTTGTTTTTCTTTTGATTTTAGTGAGTTTTTTTCCCATTAGTTAATGATAGAATTTGACTCAGGGAATAACACCTGATGGAATTATATTTCATTAATACAGAATTAGTACATCTTCCCTCTGAACACCTAACTTTTATCATCTACTGTGCCGTTGCTCTAGATGCTTTGCAGTGTCTTCTCATTAAATTTTCACAAGGACACTATGATGTCTGTCCTGTTCATCTTCCTGTGATAGATGAGGAAAATGAGGCTTTGAGCTGACGTTGAACAGTCCACTTAATATTTCAGAGCCTCAGTTGAGATGAAAGATATGGCCCCAGATCACAGCTGTCTTCAAGCATAGTGTGGATATGGGCCAGATCTCAAGCTTACACGTATAATTTGATCATTCCTATATGGAAAAAAGGCAGAAGGAACATGCTTGAAGGAACCACTCTCCAAAGGGATTAGGAGAGGCCTGCAGATGGAGAGCAGGATTACACTGAGAACTGAAAACAGTACCATTTTCTATGAAGACCAGTGAGCCAACAGCAGACCAGCACAGAGGTGTGGAGCACTCGGTGTGCCTGGCAGTGCACATTCAGTTGCTTGAGAAGAGGGGCCTTGGGAAGGATGTCGCACCGTGTCTGGGATGCTGTGTCGTGGCTGCCTACTGTCTGGGAAGTCCTTGGTGCCTACTGCAAACCCCTTGAGTCCAGGGCCTCCTTTCTACCTTAGAACCTGAGCCCTCCCCAATTTTTTGAGGTTTTAGGGTACTCTTCAAGAACTTTTTACGACATGGGCGCCAGGCCACAGTGGAAAAGGACAGGAGGGGAGGAGGGACTCTAGGAGGACTCCAGTGAAGAAAGCAGGCAAAGAGGCCGTGATTGGAGTCAAAACAATAGCCAGTATTCCCCAGCAGAACTCTTGTGACCAAAACCTGCACCTGCACCATCTGCCTCATCTGCCAAGCATGACTGCCAGGCCCTTAGAGGGCTTAGTTCCATCCCAACTTTACCCTGACTGTAGAGCTGAGCATTGGATTGTTGGATGACACAAAACAAAACAAAAAGCTCTTGTTCTCTTCTCTGTCCTCCTTTCCAGGGCCTCAGCCCCACCAACTCTGGCCACAGTTGCCAAGGTTACTGTCACTGAGGCAGTTGGCATTTCTGGGATTGTGACACCCGAAAGCCAGAAAGAATAGCTGTGGAGTGTAATAAAGGTCAGTGGACCCAAGAAAGGCAGGAAGATTAGCGAGTAAAGGAAGACAGACCAGAGGAAGGAGATGAATGTGTTCCCTAGGTGGTTCTTGTGTGTATAAAAAAATTTATTAAGGAAACCCAGAGACCTGAGTTGTAGTTGGATAATATGAAATACTACAGAAATAGAAGTTTTGGTTCTTATTCCTGTTTCCAGATTCCTTCGTTCTTAAAACTGCTTCTCCTCCTAGGTTTCCTTTGTTTCAGTAATTTATTAAGCAAGAGCTTGGCAGAGGGCACAGGCTTGGAGAAGCAGTGGTTTCTAAAGATTGTATAGCATAGAATATGAGAAAACAGGATTGCAGTGTGAGCAGCTGCCTTAAATCATGTAGCAACTCAGATTGCTTGGATAAGACTTGGGCCCCTGTACAACTCTTGATATCCTTGATAAGGGTATTGCAACTCTTAATACTTGATTTAGGTGTAATCCCGAACAGGTTAGACAGCTCAGGGATTTTTTTGGTAGCTCTTGGGAATAAAACCCATGCAGTATCTAGCCACTAGGTGGTGCTAAATCACTTTCCTAGGCTCCCTCTCCTCTGATGATCTTTCCTTTTGCAGCACAGTTTAGCAGAAAAACAGCTTTTCTTACTTGAAATGATGGCTAACATGTCAAACAGAAATACGCTTTTACTCTAGAATTTTAATAGATGCTCATTGTGAGGTCAGAGATTTTAAAGTAAGATTAAACTGGGATATTGTTTAACCCAAGGGCTTTTACACTTTTGTTTGACCAAGACGAACAGTAGGAAGTTCATTGATATTGCAACCCCATCCCCATACAATGGAAGCAACAGTTTAAAGAATAGTATTTATCTCTTCTATTTATGATTTATTATCTCTCTCTCTCTCTCTCTCTCTCTCTCTCTCTATGTGTGTGTGTGTATACATATATGTTTTTGTAGGTTTGTTTTTTGGTTTTTTTTGTTTTTTTTTTTTTTTTTGAGGCAGAGTCTTGTTCTGTCATCCAGGTTGAACTGCATTGGCGTGATCTCGGCTCACTGCAGCCTCAACCTCCTGGGGTCAAGCAATCTTCCCACCTCAGCCTCTTGAGGAGATGGGATGCACCATCATGCCTGGCCAATTTTTAAACCTTTTTGTAGAGATGAGATCTCACTGTGTTGCCCCAGCTGGTCTTGAACTCCTGGGCTCAAGCAGTCCTCCCACCTTGGCCTCCCAAAATGCTGTGATTGATTACAGGTGTGAGCTACTGTGCCTGGTCCTGTTCTCTTCATTAAAAAAAAAAAAAAAAAACAGTCCTGGCCTTGACCCATTAAGTTGATTTTTATGAGCCACTGATGTACAGCTCATTCCTTTTATTTTCCCTGTATACCATTTATGCTCTGTGTTCATCCAGTGTCATTTTAAATGCCAGCATGGCCAGAGTTCATTACATCTTGTGGGAGCACATTTCATTTTGAACAGTTGGACCACAGGTAGACAGTTCCCACTGTGCCATTCAGGTTATTGGTCGCAGGCAGTGTCACCAGAACCAGCCCTGAATCCCCTTTGGCCAGTACAAGCCCTATGGAAAGGACGGGCTTCCGAGCCTCCTCTTCTGAGACGAGCCAGGCTGTCTCACCGGAAATGGAGAGGAATGGCCTCTTGTGGGCTCTCTGAAAATCTTTCCTGCGCCATCTACGGAATGCTCTCCATAAAGACATTCAGCTTCTCTGTGGAACACCTCAGTCCATTGTCTTTCTGATTTCTAAACCAATTCCAGGTCACGTCTCTTAAGTTTCACAGTATCAACATACAATCTGCACACAATGTTTAATATAAGAAATTTGCTCGAATGTGAAACATTTTTTAAACACAGATTCTAATTCAGTTGATAACTCAAGTTATTAAAAGATAACAAGTGCCTTTTATTTGAAATAATGATATGCCTTTCTGAATTGTTTATAGCATCTGTTTTAAAGGCAGTGATTAACTGCCTACTTAATATATCCACTAATGCACTTTTAGAAGGGCACAGTGCCAGACGATGCTGTAGAAGCCTTGGCTGATAGCCTGGGGAAAAAGAAAGCAGATCCAGAAGATGGAAAACCTGTGATGGATAAAGTCAAGGTAATGGGAACTGAGATACTTCTAGAAAATAACTATCATTGATCACCTCCTCCTCCAGCAAATAAGTTATGAGTCATTTGTTGTTGTATTTTTGTTTCCCATAAAACATGACCAGCTGGCTTTTTCTGTTATTGTGCATATCCTGTTTAATAAGCTAAACTGGAATAAGCAGCAGTGTTGAACCCCCACAGTGGACGGACGACATGCGCAGACTGGAGGCCTCTGAGTCTCATCTCTGCCCCACTGTACTGATGTTGCAGGGACTTGGGAAGGAAGCGGCAGCTGCCTGCTGCTCCTCACAGCTGCCTTGCCGCCCAGCAGGCTTTCTACTGGGGCCTGAGCCTGCCAGATTAAGTTGCTATAGGAACACTAAGCATATGGCCATATGTACGTTCTAACCTAATGATGGATTTGTTTACCTCAAATCTAGTCACTCAGGCATTAATTTTTTGGGGAGAAAAACATACTAACAATGAAAATGGTATAATTTTTATTCAGGAGAAAGCCAAAGAAGAAGACCGTGAAAAGCTTGGTGAAAAAGAAGAAACAATTCCTCCTGATTATAGATTAGAAGAGGTCAAGGTAAACAGGCTGGAGTCATTTTTCTATTTTATTTTAATTCATACTGAATTCAGACATATAACAAAGAGACTTGGGGACAGACCTGGAATATAACGATCTTGTTTCTTCATATTTCAAACACCAAATAGTATTAGTCTACTAATAATCATGTTAGAACACCAGATACAAAGCTAAAATATTCCTAAGTAGACTTTTGATCCTCAAGCAAAAGAAATCTAATGTCTAAGCTACCCAGTGCTTTCCTTTCTAACCCACAGCTTGTTACAATACCACAAATATTTTAGAAACCTTACATAGATAGGAGAACTAAGATGAGGAATAAGCCAGGCACTGTGGCTCATGCCTATAATCCCAGCACTTTGGGAGGCCAAGGTGTTCAGAACTAGCCTTGGCAACATAATAAGACCCTGTCTCTACAAAAAATCAAAAATATTAGTCAGACATGCTGGCATGTGCCTGTCCCAGGTACTTGGGAGGCTGAAGTGGGAGGATCACTTGAGCCCAGGAGATAGAGGCTGCAGTGAGCCATGATAGCATCACTGCACTCTAGCTGGGGCAACAGAGCAAGACCCTGACTCAAAAATAAGTAAAAAATTAAAATGAGCAATTATTTTATATGAGGAAAATTTGCAACTTTCAGATGTAAGTTGGAAAAATAAGAGAGCCTATTTAACATTGAGTATAGTGGTAAGTTGCCCCATTTCCTCTGTTTTGAAAGTACAGATTGTGCAGAACAAGGGGGAAGACCCCATTATGAGTCTTGTAGTTTAAATGCAGTCACTTAAATGAGGCAGATTTGTGGACAGTTGAACAAATGTCAGTCATCTTCGTAACAGGCCTGGATTAAAAGAGTATTCAACTAAACTTCATTAACAGTTCTAGAAAATCAAATTCGTGCTTCTCACTCATCCTCCATGAGCACTAGCCCATTTATTTAGCAGGTGCAGGAACTGGACTGAGCTCTCCTTGTTGAAAGTTTATTATTCTGGACACCTTTAAATTTGCTCCCTTTCTGGGTTTTACAATTCAGTGGAAGCCATAGTGTTTCCATTAATTTGGGCTCATTCGTGCATTGCTTTTCAAAGTTCCTAGAGAGCATCCTAAGGGCCACATGTTCTGTCTCCACTGAGTGCCCATTCATTAGAGGCTGGTCAAGTGCAGGTAAACTCTCTTCATGATAGGTGATTGGTTGGTGACTTGCTGTCTCTCTTTACTGAATTTAGTAGTAGTGTTTCAGGAAGCAGCTGTCCCTGATCACTTTATTCTGTAGTTGTTTTGTCCTCCTCTGACTTAACTCACACATTATTAGTTACCTATTAATAACATTTTCAGGCACTAGCTTCACCTCTTGTTTAAATCCTATGTTGGTATTCACCAGCTGTGCTCCCATCAGGTCTCTTCAGTGAGACTCAGCTCCCTGAGGACAGGCCACAACCTCCCCTTCCAGACACAGGTTGACGAATTGATGGAAAATGGATTTCAGTTTGAGTATAGAGCAAAGGTGCCCTGGGAGTCCCAGGCATCACTTAGAAAACTTTCTGCCTTTACAGCTAAGAGATGGTGGAGAACAAGTCCAGGTTCAGCTTTCCCCTGTACCTGAAGAATGGTCAGAAGGCACAAGTCAGTCATGAGGGAAGCAGGTGATACAAGTTGAATATTCCTCATCCTACATGCCTGGGGACCAGCACTGTTTCAGATTTCAGGCTTTTCTGGATTTTGGAATATTTGCCTTATATCTGTTGAGCAGCCCTAATCTGAAAATCCAAAATGCCCCTGTTAGCATTTCCTTTGAGTGTCAGGTCAACACTCAAAAAATTTCAAATTTTGGAGCATTTCAATTGTTTTCAGATTTTCAGATTAGGGATACTCACCTTGTACCTCTAAACCGTTGCACCTCACATTTTCAATGAAACAAAAACCAACCTTAACCAGTTTCCCAGGTGAAATATTCATATATATGTGTGTATTTACTTATTTTTGTGTAGGTGGATACATGGGATTTACTATTAATATATAGATCTTCTTTTACTAAAGAGCCCCAGATGCTTTCTTCATTTTGTCCTGTTACTCAAATGTGGCACTTGGAGTGATTTACAGCTTGACATAATCTGAGCCATAAGTTGCACAGTGTTTCACTGACAGGTTAAACTCCCTGAGGGCGAGGCCTTTGTCTATGCAATTTTCTGTTGTACTGCCAATGCTTAGGTGAGGGCCTGGTACGTAGTCCGTGCATATGAGTTAGATGTGTGGCTTACAAAGTTAACAGCATTTTCCAGACAACCTCTACGAAGCCTACCCCCAGGTAGGTAAGAGGCTTATCCCACACTGCCCTGCAAACCCCAGTCACAGCACCACATACCACACTATGCTGACTTTCACATTTTCCTCCCGTGATAGTCTCTGGGCTTCTGAGGTCACAAGCCATACCTCATCCAGTGTGTAGCCCCCATGACTCGGGAATGCCTGGTGCTTGTGAGCTGTTTGTTGACATAAACTAATTAGAGTGTATTCTCTGGTGAGCGAATCTATTTCCTGACACGATGGATCTAATTTAAAATGTACAACTGCAGGTATAACAGGCCCTTTGTAATGTTTACAAGGTTTCATACTTGGGATAAAATATGAAATGATTTCATGCCATGTTTTTTTCCCCTGGATAGGATAAAGGTGGAAAGCCACTCCTGCCAAAAGAGTATAAGGAACAGCTTCCAGTAAGCAAACTAGTTTTCTCTGAGGATATCTTTTCCTTTTGGCCCTGATTGCAGTGGTGTTTATTGATACATTTCCTTGTTCTTGCAGCCCATGAGTGAAGACTTCCTTCTGGATGCTTTGTCTGAGGACTTCTCTGGTCCACAAAATGCTTCATCTCTTGTAAGTCTGAAATTCTTGGTTTTCTTTCTTTAATTTTAGGGTGGCAGGAATAAATGGAAACTGGTGACTTAGAATCTAATTGGGAACTCAGGAGCAATCATAAAATTAAGGGCTCTCAACCCACTGTAGCCATTAAAAGTGTGTTATACCATTAAATATTGTCCCAACACAGTGGATGCTTTTAGCAGTGTAACTATTACCAAGTACCAGTACCCCCCACCCCCCGTGAAAAGAGAATTTAAATGTGAGTTTATCCAAAATTACTCCTCAGACAAGTTTACCTATTGATATTTCTACAGTTTGTCATTTCCCAAATTGCCTCCCAAGGGAACTTAGTTCCATGTGGAATATAGAGTCCCTCAAAGGGAACTAACTCTGTTACTAGGAAAGTTTGGACGATGTTGAGTAATGTTAAGCAGGTTTCTTTACTATAGGATTTTCATGGCTTTTTATATGCAGATACATAGTGAATCTGTTAGAGTTCTCAAACTTAATAACTGCAGAACCTTTCCTTGTGGGGTCTGGTTTATCTGTTTACTGGGAAATCAGTTTTTTGTTTTTTGTTTGTTTTTTGTTTTTTGAGACAGAGTGTCACTCTGTCACCCAGGCTGGAGTGCAGTGGCACAATCTCGGCTCACTGTAACCTCTGTCTCTTGGGTTCAAGCAATTCTTCTGCCTCAGCCGCCTGAGTAGCTGGGATTACAGGTATGCACCACCACACCCAGCTAATTTTTGTACTTTTATTTGAGATGGGGTTTCACCATGTTATTCAGGCTGGTCTCGAACTCCTGACGTCATGATCCACCCACCTTGGCCTCTCAAAGTGCTGGGATTACACGCGTGAGCCACTGTGCCCGTCCAGGAACTCAGTTTTTAAACCACTGAATGTATCGTTGGCAGTCAGTTAGAAAAGAGATTAACGGTTTCTATGACAGTGGCATAGAAAATATATCAGTTGGAGAATAGACAGAATGACAACTAGAAGAAATAATGATTCTTTGGAATTGCCTGAAGTTTTTGCTTTTGTTGAATGAAGCAATAAAGCCCCTCAAAGAAGGGCTTACTAACCAGAGCATGTTCTTCTCTGGACCCCTGTAAAAGTACCATGCTGCTCAGTCACCTCATCCCATGACCGTCCCCTCATCCTCTTCCATAGAGACCACATCACAAGCAAAGCACTCCAGCCTCGATTTAGAAACCATAAGATACAGGGAAGTATACAATATGAGGAGTATCCCAGGACTGTAGAGAGTCATATCAATACACTGATGCAGAACATATGAACAAATTGCGGGGAACAAGATCTCTATTCCCTTCTTTCTCACGTAGTTAGGTTTTTTTTTTCTTTTAGAAATTCAAAGATTTGGAAAAAGTAACAATGAATGTATATGCCCCCCTTAAAGATATGTAGCAGTGAAATGGTGAGATGAAACAACCATTTTTAAAAAATTTCTTACTCTTTAAAAATTAGCAAAGAAAAACATTAGTGTCCACAATATAGTTAAGAAAGTAGAAATAACTAATAAGATAACCAAATAATCAAAATAAAACGTTATTTGGGGGAAAGTTCCTAGAACTTTGGGGGAAAAGTATCACATATGGCTCATAATTAATGTTCATCTATAAAAGAGTAATTCCTATACATAGCATGCTCTTTGATCATAATAAAATAGAACATAAATGCTATATAAAAAGAAAAACTTAAAAATATTCCCCTAATAATACTGAAATCACATTGATAATAGACTATTTTAAAACATCAAAGATATTACAAATAAAGGTCTTTGAGAGGCAGCTGAAGCAGTGTTCATGTGACACATTTATTATCATAAACGCCTTCATCAGTAATGGAGATAGAGAAAAAGAGAAACCTGACAAACCAAATGTTGATTGAATTTTACACTTAAAATTTCTAAAAGTTACAATAAGGTAACCACCCAAAAGAAAGTAGCAATAAGCATACCAGGAAATGAAAATAGCAGCATGAAAGTTAACTGGCCAATAGTTGTCTCTTTTGAAATAACAAATACTTTATAAAATACTAGCAAATGCAAAAGAGGAAAACAGTCTAACAAAAAATAAAATTAAATTCTAAGTGTAATATAATAATATATGAGATCAACTCAATTATTAGTAGATTAAAGCCAATAGTCAGCTGGTTTTTATGAATTTTTAACATTTTACAAAACACTGGTAAATATAATAAAGAAAATAATCTTACTAAATTTAACATAAATTTGAGAAAATACAATAATCAGTACAAGACTACAACTAAATTATTAGAAAACACTACATATAACAATTTTCTAAGATTAAACAAAAATATAAAACTACATAATTCATAAAACCTAAAAAAAAAATACTGAAGAAAAGATTGCACTGGTTCTCAAACTCTCCTTCTACTGAAGGTTTAAAGATGACTCCTTTAACTGTTGAACACTCAGTTCTTATGTGGCATAAATATGTCATGAAAAAGATGATTAATAAAAACTTTTAAAAAGTAGGCAATCCCTTAATGTGTTAAAGAGGCTTTCGTTTTTAGAATCAAATATTCGATATCACGCTGGAGGAATTTTCCTTAAAAGCAAAAACTGAAAAGTTTATTGTCATTTCTGCTTATTATTGTATGGAAGAATCATTACCAACACATGAAAAAGAAATGACAAATATTAAAAGGGAACATTTGAATATATTTGTGGATGGCACTACTTGTAGATAATACATTTGTAAGTAACATTATGCCATGTATATTAGTAACAAGAGATAAGAAAATGTAATTAATATTAAATCAGACTTATGTAAACTACAAAGGAGAAATGTTTAGAAAAATAAGTACACAAAAAAATTGAAGGCCATACGTTAAATCAGTTTGACTAAATATCTTAAGAATGATGACAATTCAAGTCATTTTATATGTTAATTTTTTATTAAATAGCAATAAGATACTTTTATAACTCAATAAAATTATTCAAAGATATATTTGAAAAATAAATGTATAAAATATGAAAAAATACTGAAAAGCATTTTTCAGTACTTTTAGGTGAGATTAATCCAACTAAACACTAGCATGTTATAAATAAATAGAAAATATAGTAATGTTTAGAGAGCAAATTCATAGCATAGATCAGTGGAAAAATTGAGAAATGGACATAAATGATAGATTTAATATTTTTTAAAAGAGTGAAAAATCATTATTTTATACTTCTGTGTAATGTCAGATGAATTAAATAACATATGCACATATAGCTTTGCAAAACAAATTTCCAGACCATAGATTGTTTCATGCTTAGTATTAAAAAACTTAAATGATAAGTCAATAAGATAGTCTAAGAAGAGACAATACAAATGTTTCAGTATGTCACTCTTTTCATTTGGCAACTTGTTATTCTTTTCATTTGTCATATAAGCAAAGATTTCTCATAACTAGATATGAATTGTACTTAATTTAGTACATTTTAGATTACCTAAAAATATTCTATAATGGCTTTACAGGGTATAAATGGACAACAAGTATCTTATAGTTATCTAAATTAGTTTAATTAATCTCTAATAATAACATGCTGAAATAAATTTCTGAATATTGGTATCTTTTCAATGTGCTTTTCTCCATCTTTCGGTAAAATTTGGAATTATCTTTTTTCAAAACAGGCTATCCATAGTTGGAGTCACCAAAGAGTTCTGGACTTCTTTCTGGTTTTTCATCAACAGTTATACCTAAGTTTTTTTGTCAAAAGGGAGTATTTGAAATGAAGCAAATATGCAATATTTTTTAAAAGTAAATTATTTCAGAAAGTTTCTAGAATAATATTTAACATTGAAAAAAAAACTGAAACCTGACACCATATACCACAATATGCAAGCAATAGTAGTATATCATTTTACACTTATTATCAGAAATAAAAATGTGGAATAAAAGTCAAATTCTGGGTCAGGCACGGTGGCTCATGCCTGTAATTCCAGCACTTTAAGAGGCCGAGGTGGATGGATCATGAGGTCAAGAGATAGAGACCATCCTGGCTAACATGGTGAAACCCTGCCTCTACTAAAAAATACAAAAATTAGCTGCACGTGGTGGCACGCACTTGTAGTCCCGGCTACTCGGGAGGCTGAGGCAGGCGAATTACTTGAACCCGGGAGGCGGAGGTTGCAATGAGTCAAGATCGTGCCACTGCACTCCAGCCTGGCGGTCTGGCAACAGAGCCAGACTCTGTCTCAAAAAAAAAAAAAAAGTCAAATTCTGGCAAGCAAGACCATAGGAAAACAGGCATGCTTATTCATTGCTTTTCGCAGTATGAATTCCTAGCAACATTTGAGAGGACGGTCAGTTTGGCAGAATATAGCCAGCACCATAAAAAGACCCACTTCTAGAACTTATTCAGAACAATCTTAAAAGAGCTGAAAACTTTGAATAACCTAAATGTACAACAGGAAATGTGTAAACAAACCATAGAACTCTAAGTTATTATATGATTGCACAGTATTTAGAATAATAAATATGAGAAGGAAATAGAAATAGGAAATTGTATAAAATAATATGATAGGAGAAGAAAGAGAATTTAAATTGCTTTTAAAATTATATGTTATTGGCTGGGTGTGGTGGCTCACGCCTGTAATCTCAGCACTTTGGGAGGCCAAGGCAGGTGGATCACAAGGTCAGGAGTTCAAGACCAGCCTGGCCAAGATTGTGAAACCCCATCTACACTAAAAATACAAAAATTAGTCGGCCATGGTGGCGGGCACCTGTAATCCCATCTACTCAGGATGCTGAGGCAGAGAATTGCTTCAACTTGGGAGGTGGAAGTTGCAGCGAGCCGAGATCATACACTCCAGCCTGGTGACAGAGCAAGACTCCATCTCAAAAATAATAATAATTCTATGTTATTATGAATCTATTTGGATCAAGAGAATAAACAGTCATTAAGCTATCTTTAAGAGTTATAGTTAAGTGATGGCATTGTGGTCATAATTTTATATACAATGTGTTACTAATAAAATTTTTTTCAATAAAAGAAATTTGAAGATGCTAAACTTGCTGCTGCCATCTCTGAAGTGGTTTCCCAAACCCCAGCTTCAACAACCCACTCTGGAGCCCCACCCCATGATACTTCGGTAAGCAGCACATCTTATTTGGGAGATAAATAATTGTTTTTGCAGTAGCCACAACTAGAAAGAAAATAGAGCACCTGTTTAAAGCAAATGAAAATAGGCAGGATTATTAGGAAGATCAGGCACCTTCTATTTCAGAAGAGCCAAGGCTGATAATTTAGGGAGATTGCAGAGAGTAACTTTGAAATGATTAAATGAAACAATATATGTGAAAATACTGTACACATAGTCAAGGACCTTAATACTATTGTCGCTTTACAAGAATTGAAAGTGTAATAAGGTGCATTGTGTTTATATTTGAATTACTAGATTTGAAAAGTTCTTTAGCTTTCCTGATAATCAGTTTTCTCCTTTATATTTTTTCTTATACATGCTATAACTTACTACTCTTTATTTAACCTCAAGTTTATTTTATGGAATTGTTGTGTTTGAGCTTCTCTAAACAAACAGACATTTTACAGACATGTCATGGAATAGCACTGTTTTCTTCCCAATTCACACCAGTAAAAATCTGTCACTTTCAAACTAGCAGTAGAAGAACCTCAGCATCAATATTGTTTTAATTATTTACATGCTCTGAGGCACGACTGTGGGACCAAAGCTTTTCCAGACTTCCTTGATTAATTACCTGTGCAATACCAAATTATACATTATCGAGGAGACCACAGCACATCAAATTATAAAGGGATTGCCCTAAACGAGATCCTCATCTCCTTTGGTTGAGAAAAGTGCCTCATGTGCTAGATGGAGATGAAGTAGCTTTAGTGAAGTCAGCTATGCTTCCATTCCTTTTGATGTAGCATCAAAGCATATTTAGTGCTATCGTCTGAGATTCTGATGGATTTTCCTCCTGTGGGGTCAGCTTCAGGATCATCTGAAAATATCCAGAGGCACAAATGACAAAGCCCAGACCTGGACCCAGGCAGCTCTACCATTAGCAGCTATAATCCTAGGTTATGATAAACTACTTAAAACCAGTAAAATGCCACGTGTGTGTGTGTGTGTGTGTGTGTGTGTGTGTGTGTGTGTGTGTGTGTACACATACCCAGTCCCCATGCAACAAAAAGGAAGAATCCTTAATAGTCTAGGCTGCCGTTTATACTTCAGTTCTTAATATTTGGGCCAGAGATTCTGCCTTGTTGGAGGCCATTAGTAAATATTTGCAATCAAAAACTTTTTTGCTTTTAAGAAGTAGGTTTTAAAATGGCACTTCACTCATCCCATTTCCCACCAGTGTCTTGTTTTTAGTTAATATTTTATTTGAAGGTGTAACTAAAACAAGGCATAAAGCTTTATTTAGATAAAAATATCGAGAAATCAGAGTCAAATAAGCCATGATAATTCACGGGAGTTTTCTTTGCTGAGATTATTAGATTGTCACTGGCAATGTTACATACACTGAAAGCATTTGAAAACATATTTTCAAAGATCTGTGTAATAAAATCACTTCAACAGGAAAAACTGCTTCAAAGGAAATAGAAGATCATGGATGTAGCTAAGCATGACAGGGAAAAGCTTTGTCAGTCCCAAGACCTGGGTTCTATTCACTTTTTAACAATTTGTTTTCAAGCAACTGACTTAACTTCCCTGAGCTTTTTACCTGCAAAAAAAGCCTGCTTAGTTCACTGAGAACCATTGTAGGCATCAAATAAAACTGGATAACGTATATGAAAACACTTTGAAAATCAACTGGAAAGTTCTATACAGTCAGTATTGGACAGAGTTCAGCATGGTGTACCCACAGAACCAAAGAAACGCTCACCCTCTATTGCAGAATCCTGCTTCTTAACCATCTGACAACATCAGTGGATGTTTTTTTTCATATCCAGTTTTCTAAGGGTGTTTAATTTCTAAATGAAAGGCACACATGATTAGTTCATTTGCTTTTGGACCCTTTATGTGACGTCCAGGCCACCCACTGGGTGTGGCTCTTGATGCTGCCACTAAGACCTCCTTAACCTGGTGGGATCTTCGCCAAGAGATGGGCAGGGTGGATGGAAAGTGTTGGACCTCCGGTCGACAGATGCTGCTGCTCTTCTCCTGAGTTTCCATTCTGAGCCTTCTCTTCTCTGACCCTGTCTACTCCCCTGCCCCACCCCCAGATGTCTGTTTCTTCCGAGTAACGGGTTCCCTCCTGAGAAGATGCAGTTCCTGGGCTAATTTGCCTCTGATATAGTTTGGCTAACGAGTGACTAATTCAGTATTATTTACTTTTTAGCAGAGTGACAAAGACCTCGATGATGCCTTGGATAAACTCTCTGATAGTCTAGGACAAAGGCAGCCTGACCCAGATGAGAACAAACCAATGGAGGATAAAGTAAAGGTAAAAAAATAAAATTCACTAATTAAAATTTTAATCCTTGGGTCTTGACTCTATCATTGTCATAGGAATATTGATATGAACTTAACCTAGGTTTGAAAAATGAAATCATAATGATATAGAAAAATCAATCTGTACCCCACTGGAGAGGAAGGTCACTGAATCTGTGACAAAGAGACCAGCAGAGCCTCCTGGAGGAGACTCTGGGAGGTAGGTGTGGCTTATGCATGGCTTCCTCCCATGCAACACATGCAGTCAGCACATCCATTCAAATTAGCTATTGTCCCAGGGTTGCTTATAAATAGGCAAAGTTGTAAATAGGTAAAAATGTAAAGTTGTAAATGACAAGGTACAGTAGCCTGATTTTTTTTAGAAAAGTGAAACCATACAGGAAAAAAAGAAAAAGATATTTTATACCTTTGGGTTCTAATCTTCTAACATGGTTTCTGAGGATAATTATTTAATCATGTATTTCAATTTAAAATATAGCTAGAAAATTCACAGATATGAATTGACATATAGAAGCATACGGTTTTATGTATTTTAGCCAACTAGCAGTCTGTTGAAGTCATCTGTGTTGTTCTGTTGCTTAAAAAATAAAAACAGACCATATGTTTTGCCTCATAAAAGTATAACAAATACTGAATGCTATGTTTGACAGTGTATTTTCTAAATGAAAGAGGAAATGAATATTAATTATATCTGCTCACCATTTATATAGGAAAAAGCCAAAGCTGAACATAGAGACAAGCTTGGAGAAAGAGATGACACTATCCCACCTGAATACAGACATCTCCTGGATGATAATGGACAGGTAAACTGAGGCAAATTGTAGATTTTATGCTACAAAGATCTTTAAATTCAAACCTCCCTTGAAATAAATAGTAGCTGTACTCTTTTACAATAGCATAAAAATATATCATAACTGACTGCTTTTCATGTGTCACCGAAGCTGACCAGCAGGTAAATATTTGAGCCAATATCATTGTACATGCACATGCTAGACTCTGTGGTATAAACAGGGTTGAATACTGTTCAGTCACTTACTGATGCTTCAGAGTGATCCAAGAAATGTGATTCTGTTTTTCAAGAAAGGCTATAAAAATGACTAAGGTGATAGGATTTCAAATGAAGTAATCTCTGTTTAAGGAGAGCAGAAAAGGAGCTGGTGTTGGGATAATCAATAGTAAAATGAATAAGGCAACTCCAAGACCTGGAGTGTCCCTGTCTTCTTCTGCATCACCACCAGCACTACTGAAAGTGAATACAGGCAAAGCAATACTCCCAATCACAAATCCTGGTTCTCTACCAAAAAGTCCCTGGTCTTTTGTCTTCCACATGGTAGAGGCTAGTCTTTCGTAGGTCAATCAGGACTGTTCCATGCCTCTTTCTTATCTGGTTTCTACTTTTTAGTCAACTAGATGAAAAATAACCTTTTCCATTCCTGTTCATCAAATAAAAAACAAGGAAGACCACATTATACCCTTCTCTTTCTGTACTGATTCATTTTGGTGTGTAAGATGACTCCTGATTTAAATAGCACTGTGAGCCTCAGGGTCTTCTATTATAGGAACCAATTCTCCTTGCCTGCATTCAGTATTCCTCAAGACAGCAATCCACATCCTGCGAGAGCCCTTGCCGCTTTGATAGTACCAACTCACCCTGCTTGCATTCTTTGAGAAATTTATTATTTAAGGCCCTTGCCTTTGTCGAAGGGAAAAATGCCTGATGACTTTCTAAGTGTAATAAGCTATAGTAAATAAGATATAAAAACACAGGTAACTTTTTATAACACTTTAAGTAGAATTACAAGCGATAATACATAATGGCAGAAGGTTCACAAATAGCGTTTCTTTCACTTCCAGGATGAGAGTCTTTCATATGTTTCTCCCAAGTCTATAGAAATGATTTTAAAGAAGAGAAACTAAGCAAAGCTGGTGAAGAAATAGTAGGGACCCAGGTTTATTAGTTATTGCAAGTCTGCACTCCATTTTATCCAAGTCACATCACTGGATAGTAGATTCTCTAAATACTGCCTAAGCCTAAGTAAACCTCTACCAAGATCTATGCTTAACCAATAGTCTGCCTTGTTTTTAAGGACAAACCAGTGAAACCACCTACAAAGAAATCAGAGGAATCAAAGGTAAAGACCATAGGAACATATTTCCATTACATTTGGTTTTATTCTAGCCATAGGGTTATTCAGCATTTAAAAAAACTAAAACATATTGAATGCCTACTCTGTGCCTGGTACTTTGCCTAGAACATGCATATACATGTATGTGTCTATTGTTTACCTCTCAGTCTTCACAAAAGTCCTTTAAGATAGAAAACTGAGGCTGAGAGAATACTAAGAAACATGCATTAAAGAGTAGATGAAAATAAAGCCGACAATATTTTCTTTTCTGTCTCCTTTACAATACATTATTGTTAGTAAAGAATGTCAGCAAGTTTTTTTCTTACAGAAACGTCTTTTATTTGTAAGTGATGTGGGAAAATACACCATATTGCATTTTGCTTCTTCACTGATGGTTATTTCTACTCATATCTCAGAAGCCTGCAGATGACCAAGACCCCATTGATGCTCTCTCAGGAGATCTGGACAGCTGTCCCTCCACTACAGAAACCTCACAGAACACAGCAAAGGTACTGTGCTTTTTCACATAGACTTTCTTTGAAATGTATATGTGCATATGTGTACATATATATAATTTTTATTTATTGATTGATCTATCTATCTGTCTTGTAACAGCGTGTTACTCTGTAGCCCAGGCTGGAGTGCAGTGGTATGATCTCAGCTCACTGCAGTGTCTGCTTCCCAGGCTCATGCAATCCTCCCACCTCAGCTTCCTGAGTAGCTGGGACTACAGGCGTACACCATCATGCCCAGCTTATTTTTCTATCTTTTGTAGAGATGAGGTTTCACCATGTTGGCAGGCTGGTCTCAAGCTCCTGGGCTCAAGTGATCTGCCAACCTCTGCCTCCCAAAGTGCTGGGATTACAGGCTTGAGCCACTGCACCTGGCCCTTCTAATTTTTAAACTGTAGAATGAATCAAAAGATGCCATAGAAAACCTTAAAAAGAAAAAATATAATTCCACTGCCCCCCAAACACTATTATTTTGTGGGTTTTCTTTTTTCTATATGTATGTTTTATATAATTATACTTACAGTCCACTTATAAAACATTGCATAACATTATTTCTTAAATGTTACTTTGTAATTTCCATAGCCACCATTTTTTTTATCTCCACACTATATGGTTGTGCAACAGTAATGCTATGTCTGTGTTCATTTAAAGTGAGAGCAGGCCCTAACTACAGCAGGCATTCTGTGCTCTTTTGCTCTCTGGAGCTTCCTCCCCTTTTCTGTCTGCTCAGCACAACTGGTGACTCTTCATTCCTCAGTGCACAGCTCAAGCATCAGCTCCTTAAGGGAAGACTTTCTTGTCTTACTTCTTCTACTTTCCCAGGCCAAAGTTAGAGGCCTCTCTTCCATGCCATGCTTACTCTCTGGATACCTGTCTGTGCTTGTTTATCACACCACTGAGCTGTGCATTTTATACAGTAGCGATGTGTCTTTTACCTCTGTGCTCCTCATATAGCAAAATGCCTGGCACTTAGCAGGTGCTCAAAATGTGATTAAAAGTGAATGAGAAATGACTGTGTAATTAAACAAGTGTGGGGCATTTTCCCTCAAGCTATACCCTCTTGTAAATCAAATGGAAGGAAAAGTGAAATGAGTACCTCCTTGTTATTTTCAGAAGAGTTAATTCTGTAGATCTCAGTTTGCTGTTGTTTTGGCTGTTGGAGGGCACTGCTCTCGATCACTGAATTGTCAGTCCTTCCATATTGGTAGTTTAATTTCTAGACCACCTTAGCATCCTGTCACCACTGATAACTTGTAATTAATGCCCTTTTTGGTGAATGGACTTTATTTTCATGGAACTGACTCCAGCTTTCTCCGGTTGTTTCCATTGTTATATTTCTCCTCCATAACACTGAAAACAGGGTTTTGGTTTTGCCCTTTTGGCACACAAAAACCAGTCCTGATAGAGACAAACTCTATTTTGTTTTTTAAATTTTACTGTGTATATTTCAGGTTTAAAACATGGTATTTTGGGATGAAATGCCAATATTTACTAGAAATAGTAAAATGGTTACTGTAGGGAAGCAGATTTCCATATCTATAACCTCACACAATTACTTTTTGTGACAAAAGCAGCTAAAGTTTACTTATTTAACAAAAATCCCTAATACGATTTTATCCTTAGTCCTCTTGTTGTTTGTGAACTCCCTACACTTGTTCATTCTGCATATCTGCTATTTTGTATCCTTCGACCTATATCTCTGTTTCCACCTCCTGCTCCCTACGGTGGTAACCATGTTTTATTCTCTGTGTTTTTCAGATTTTTCTTTTATATATATTCTACATACAAGTGAAATCACTTTTCTTTCTGTGTCTGGCTCATATCATCTACTATAAGGTCTTCCAAGTCCATCTAGATTGTGGCAAATAGCAGGATATCATTTTTTAAGGCTGAATAATACTCATCTACACACACACACACACACACACACACACACACACGACTTTTTGTATCCATTCATCAACAATTAGGTTATCCCATATCTTGGCTATTGTGAGTAATGCTGCAGTGAATATGGGAGTGCAGATATCTTTATAAAGTGATCATTTCATCTCCTTTGGGTATATACCCAGAAGAGGGATTGCTGGGTCATATAGTAGTTCTACTTTTACTTTCTTTAGGAGCCTCCTTACTGTTTTCCATAATGGCTGTACCAATCTACAGCCCCACCAACAGTGTCCTAGGGTTCCCTTTTCTCCACACCCTTGCCAGCATTTATCATCTCATTGACAAGCTTTGTTTTGATTAGCAAAATAAGGTCTGGGTGAGTCATGCACCATGAGAAATGGCAGAGCATCAGTGTGACCCACACTTCTCTCCTTATTTCTATCCTTTTTCCCTCCTGCTTTAAACAATTCTCTGACACTCACCATTTTTCGAAAAATCATGACATTATTTAATTAAATTGGAGACGTCAGAATAGTCTGGATTAATTTAACTGCAGCCTAGCTAATTGCTAGAGGGATTGATGATAGCCATAGCCTCATTACATTTCCTTTGCTTTAGGGTAAGTGCAAGAAGACTGCTTCCAGCTCCAAAGCATCAAAGAATGGAGGTAAAGCGAAAGATTCAGCAAAGGTAAATGGAGCAGTAAATATACTACAAATTAGTTTAGCAGTTTCACAGAGTAGGGTTTATCACTTCAGTCATTTAGTTTCTTACTGGAATCTATTTAGAATAAAAGATTTCTTAAAGTACTCTCTATCCCATAGTATGCCTTGTTAAAGTAATTGAATTTGTATATATAATATATATATATAATATATAT
>CAUYQU010085041.1:0-20289 GCA_963574635.1 Cheracebus regulus
CCTCCCAAAGTGCTGGGATTACAGGCGTGAGCCACCGCGCCCGGCACTTCGAGGGTGTTCTACAGTCAGCACAGTAGCAACAGCTGACAGGCGTACAGCCACCAAGGCACGATTATACCGGAGGGCCTTCGAGCCCTCGGATGTTCTCGGGATTGCAGGCCTGAGGCCAGCTTTCCACAAGACTGGACACAAGACACTGCAGCTCCCTTTCAGGAGGAGCAACTCTCGCTCCACGCCACCATACCGCGGAAATCTTTACGATACTGAATGCTGCCACCTGGGCCGGCCTGCCATGTAGCGCATGCCCTTTCAGGCAGGGGCACTACCGCCTGGGCCATTGATTCTTGTCCCGGGGCAGCTGTTTTTCCCTAGTTCATGCTCTGCACTGTGTCTGCTCTTGACACTCCTCCGAATACAAACTAAGATATGATTATATAAAAGGAAATAAATGAGCAGTAGGTGATTCTTCAGGCACTAATTGCGCCGGGGGTCTGCTTAGCTCTCCTTCCTCGGTGGCCAGAGGGGGTTACTCACAGCACTTCCCAGGCTCAAGGGATCCTCCCACCTCAGCCTCCCCAGTAACTGGAACTACAGGCATGCACCATCGCGTCCGGCTAATTTTTTTTTTTTTTTTTTTTTAGTAGAAACAGGGTTTTGGTCGCCATGCTGGCCAGGCTGGTCTTGAACTCCTGGTCTCAAGTGATCCACCCGCCTCGGCCTCCCAAAGTGTTGGGGTTACAGGTGTGAGCCACCTCGCTTGGCCCAATCTGTCTTGTTCAAGGGTCTCAGCCATGAATCTTGTGACAGGTGAGGAAAAGATAAGATGTCTCCCCGCCACAGAGAATCTGATGAAGGTGCAGCTCCCAATTGCGGGCCATGGTCACTCCCAGGGTCGTGAGGTCCTCCAGCTAAGGAGCCCCCTGACCCAAAACCGGGGATGATGATGTCCTGGGCAGCTCGGGGCTCAGCTTCTTCCTCCTCCCAGCTGCCCTGTCAGGGACACCGGCTGCTGGGCAGTGCCCCTGCCCCACCGACTCCAAAAGCCAGGACAGCTTGAAGCCCTCCAGCTCAGCTGAGAGAAGGGCAGAGCCCCCCAGGTCACATGTGGTGGGGACCGGAGTGTGGCTGAGCTCTCCCTTCAACACTGACTCCTACATCCTCACAGCTATGTGTGTGGAGGGGGTCTCTGTGGGGACCAGGGGCTGTCCCACCATGGTCATCAGCAGCTGCCCCCAGGGGACTCTGGGAGCCTCGTCTGGACACTGAAAAGACCACAGAGGCCTGGCTCAGCTGCCCTTGGGAGCAGCCTCCCACTCCTGGGTCCATGGGCGGCTCCCCGACCCAGCTTCAGCACTGAACCCGGCCTGGATGCCTGGGTGAGGCTGCCCTCACCCTGTGAGCAGGACAAAGGCTCGGCCATCAGAGGCCGCAAGCCAGATGCCTTCCCACCAACTGGTGCAGCTATTTATAGTGCAGGGGGGCAGGGTGCCAGGCAAGGAGCACCCACTGAGCCCCTCCCCTCTCAGAGGCCCCTCACCTTCCCCACTAAACCCCACTTGAGGTCCCTCCCCTCCCCACTGAACCCCACTGCTGTCAGAGGCCCCTGCAGCCCCCCCACTGAACCCCATCCTAGGGAGGCCCCTCCCCTCACCGTGTCCCCGGTCACACATCAAGTCTCCAGCCATCTCACTGATTCCCACCCCTCACTAAGCTACCTCTCAACAGACGTGCGTCAATCCCTGCAGGCTCCTGGAGGTGTGGGGACACTGCCCGCTTTGGTTATGGAGGAGTCTACTGAGCTCACAGCCCCACTCGCTCCTGTGTGCTGGCCCCCCCTCCCCCCGCTGCTGCCCCACCAGCTCCTGGCAGGTCTGGCATGTGCCTGCCCAGACGATACAGCCCACCCCTCCCCCCTCCCCCGAGTTCCTATGCCCTCTGACCTTTAAGCTGGGCTGTGGCAGGAGGATCCCTGCAGAGTGCCTGCAGCCCCTACCCCTCAGCCTGTCTTGGGGCAACACCCCTATGGGAGGCCCTTGGGAGACAGCCCTGAAGCCGCCCAAACCTGCTGGGAGGTGGCCTGCCAGCATGCACAGGTCCCCGCTCACAGCCAGAGGCTGACTGCCTGGCGGCTCTCTGGATAAGGGGCCCTAATCCCTCCAAGGACCGACCCTCCCATGCTCAAGGTGGCTGCCCTGAGGCCTGCTTGCCCAGCTCCAGGACTGCCTGCTGCCCAAGGCTCCCCGGAAGCAGCAGGGAACCCCAGCCTTCTCAGGCCCAGCAATGGCCTCACAGCGGGACCAGGCCAAGGAAGGCCAGGGAGCCCAGCCAGTCCCCAAGAGGAAGTGATTTCTCACACTCAGAAGGAAACTTGGCCACACAGTTCAGGCACACACCATCGGGGATGTGGCTGCTCGCAGTTTATTTTCCGCTGGGTTCCAGGTGCACAGTTCCAGGTGTCAGGAAAGCTGCTCAGGGCTTGGGCGGGCCGGGCGGTGGAGAGCGGGGCCCTCGCTCCTTTTTGGTGTCTGCTGTGTGGATGTGGAGGTCTGCTGGCTGCAGCCGCCTAGTCTACGGGGGGCGGGGTTTGGGGGGGCGGGAGGGGCTCTGGTGGCCTAGCGCCTCCGCAGGCCTGGAGCTGGTGGTCATCGCTCAGGTCAGGACGGCGGCCCAGCGCTGGCTGTGCTTGGCTGACCACCGGGCTGCTTCCTCAGGGCGTCCTGAGCCAGGCCACAGGTGGTCACACTGCGGGAGGCCTGGGGGGGTTCCGGGTGCTCTGCAGACTCCAGCACCGTGGCCATGAACGGGAGGGTGGACTTCCCGAAAAAGAAGCTGGCCCACCAGTGCCCCGGGTCAGCCTTGGGGATACCTAAGATAAGCAAAGCGGGGTCACGGTGGTGCCAGCTCCTGGGGGGGCGGGGGAGAGGGGGCGGCCCTGCACTCACCCGGGGGGTGGGGAATGGCTTCCACCGGGCACTCGGTACTACCGCAGGAGCTGTTGCTGGAAGTGGAACCCAGGCGGCCTGGAGAGGAGAGGTCTCGTCAGCAGCGCGGGGCGCAGGGCCCCCCAGCCCACCGGCCCTAAGGGCCGAGGGGGTCCTGCAGGCGGTACGTGGGGTGCGGAGCGGGCAGGGCGTCTGCGTGGTGGGGGGCAGGGGCTACTCACGCCGGTAGTAGTCATGGGTGGCCACGAGCGAGCCGCTGGAGGGGATGGCCGCCATGCTCTGGCTTGTGGGCTGGTGGGACCTGCGCAGGGGTCGAGGGGGCCCCTTGGGTCAGCGGGCCTCGCTCGGGAAGGCGCTCCCGGGCGGGTAGAGCCGCGGAACTGAGCTATTTACCGAGGCGGGCGGGGCTCCCCAGCTCCCGGGACCGCCTTCGCCGCGCGGGGTGCGGGCGGCTCCAACCAGCCCGAACCGGCCGCGCCGGCGGAACAAAGGCGCTTTGTGTGCGGGGCCTCCAGGAACCCGTCGGGCGTCGTCCCGACCCGCCTGACCCGAGAGCAGCCCGCCCGGGACCCCGCGCCCAGCGCGCGCCAGGCGGAGAGGAGAGGAGAAGAGGGGAGAGGACGGGAGTGGAGGGGAGCCCACCGGTCCGGCCCGCCCCGCGCACCCCCGGCCTGCTCGTCCCATCCGCGCATCGCGCGGACCCTCACCTGGGCGGCGACCCCTCCGGGCCTCGGCGCACGATCACGGGTGGCGGGGACGGGGGCGCTAGGCCACGGAGCCCATTTGCAGAAGAGACCGTAGGAGGCCGCTCCACGACCGACACGGGCGCGCGCGGGGTGCGCAGGCGCGGGTGCGCCCACTTATATGCGCGGGGTCCGTGCGCGTCACGGAGGGCTGGGCGCGCGGGCTCCCCCTCAGCCCCACTCGGCCCCGCCCCGAGCCCCCCTCGGCCCCGCCCCAGCCCCCTCGGCCCCGCCCCATCCCCTCTCGGTCCCGCCCCAGCTCCCTCGACCCCGCCCCGAGCCCCGCTCGGCCCCGCCCCAGCCCCCTCGACCCCGCCCCGAGCCCCCCTCGGCCCTGCCCCAGCCCCTCTCGGCCCCGCCCCAGCCCCACTCGGCCCCGCCCCAGCCCCTCTCGGCTCCGTCCCCGGGCCCACTCGCTCCGCCCCAGCCCCTCTCGGCCACTCCCCCGGGCCCGCTCGCTCCGCCCCGATCCCCGGCGAACTCGCGTCCCCAGCTTCTTCCTCGGTCCGAGTGTCGCTGTGCGGCTTCCGCTGAACCCAGCCCCGCAGTGGCTTTCGTCTGGGGCGGCCCGGCCGGTCCTGGGTCTGCAGTGCCAGGCCTCCAGGTCCGAGCCTGGCCATCATAGCCTTGGTAACCCGCAGGTACAAGTCTGGCCGGTCCGCAGGAGCCAGAAAGTCTGAAGTAACCAGGTGGCCACAAACAGAAGTGAAACAACTTGCTCCTGCCTCAGCCAGTGGCCCTCCCCCTTTAACCCGCAACCACTGTTCCTGCTAGGCCTTGCGGATTTCCCCCTGGACACTGGGTTTCTCAAGTGACCATGCAGCCCGTGACGCCCTTCCCCTCCTCCAGATAGATTACCACCTTTAACTGACCACTTGCCCCAACCTGTATGACCAGTCCCCTTTCCTACCCGCTTTGCCTAACTCCTTTGGACTTGGCCCGCTTGCACCCAGGCGCGAAATAAAACGGCCTCGTTGCCCACACAAAGCCCAGTGGTCTCTGTATGCTAGCGACGCGCCTGACAAGCAGGGGTTAAAAGACTCCGGCTCGCGTCCTAGAGCCCCGCCCCCGGGTCCAGGCCCCGCCCTTCCCCGCCCTCCCCCCCACCGTCAGCCCGTCCCGTCTGTCCTCTTCAGTCCCCGCTCCTCCCCGGCCCAAGCCCTGCCCTTCCCGGGCCCTAGCCCTGGCCCCTGCTCCTAGCCCAACCTGGCGCAGCCCGTCCCGTCCTCTCCAGCGCCCGTGGAGGCGGCGGGAGCGCCGAGCGGTCCCCGGGTGCTGCGTGAGCGGATCCCTCCGGCCGGCCCAGCCTCCAGGGACTTCGCAGCCAGAGGAACCCGGATCCCTCCCGAGCCCCGCTGGCAGCTGTGGCGCCTCTGGACCCTGCACCCGGGTTCCCAGCCCCAGGCCGCTCCAGCCGCCTGTAGGGGGCGCTGAAATGGTGGGCGGGGGGAGGGGCGTGGAAAGCGGGGCGCAGACGGGAGGGAGGCGAATTTGGGTGGTTGAGGGTCTAGGCTGCCGTTTAGGGCGAGTCTCCAGTCTTTGGAGGCAGGGGCTAGGCCCCATTGCTCAGAGACCCCATGTTTGGGGAACCCAGAGCGTCCCCGGTAGGAGCCTTGGGCCCTGGGGATGGCCCGCCACGCCTGCTGTCCATCAGGAGGGGGCGCGTCTTCCCTTCTCAGGCAGGAAGGCGTTTCCCCCCGGCCCGGCGCACCTCCCCCCCCCGCCCCCACGAACACCCTCCCCACACCTTCCTCGGCTCGCTGGGGAAGGCGGCCCACCCCGACGGAAATCCCGTTTCTTTACAGGCCGGGGCCTGGCTGGGAGGCGTCTTTCCGTGCGGACGGGGCCCGGGAGGTCCGTGGCACGGCGCAGTCCGAGGGCTTCGGGAGTCAGCCCGGGTGGGCTTGTTTCGTGGCTCTCGGAGCTGGCAGGGACGGCCGTGTGCCCGTGTTGTTCCGGAGACCGAGGCCGACGACACCGGACTCTGCCCTCGCAGGGCGCTCAGACGGGGGACCAGAGCTCGGCAGGGACCCTGGGAGGCCCCAGAGCCAGACTTGGAGGGGCCCCCTGGTGCCCCTGAACAGGTGGGGAAGGCGCTCGCCGGGCCCTGCACCATTCTGTGTGTGCATTTCGGAGTGTGGTTAAGCACCTACTATGTGCATGTGGCAGGGCCAAGCGCAGGGAACTGTAAGCCAGAGGGGAACGGCCTTCCTGTTGGGGGGCAGAGTGCAGAGGCTGGGGCGGGGTCAGGTTTCAGCGAGGTCTGCGAAGGAGGGCAGGGAACCGCCTGAGTCCCCACTGGGAGTCGGAGCTCGGTGCTGGGTGGCTGTGGGGGGACCTGCCCTGGGAGAGGTGTGTAGCCCCCAATGGGTCACTGATAAGGCAGCTGGGTTAGTCAGGTTGACACTCGGAGGGTGGAACTTTACGACCAGTCCCAGGCCTGTCTGGGGAGGCTTGCACTGCCGGCCTGAAGGGCCCACAGCCCAGGGCTGGCCCACCGAAGCCTCCTGCATCCGTGTGGGCACGGACTCAGCAGCCTGTGCAGGGGACCGGGAAGTGGGAGTGGGGCCTGGGTCGCAGGCCACCCCATCTCTGAGGCTGAGAGCTGCCCATGCTGAATCCGGGCATGGTGGTTACCTGAGCTGGGGTACAGCTGGTTGGGGTGAGGGCTGGCCAAGCCTTGGGGTCCTGGCCAGGACTCTCGGAGCAGCACTGCCCCAGGGTAGGCAAAGGGAGTGGGGTCACCAGGTCAGGTCTCCTGTGGCAGACCCATTGCGGGGAGCATACAGGGCCCAGCCTTGGGGAGTTCCCTGGAGAAGGGGGCGGCCTAGGGCCCTTGAGGGGTCGGGAGACCTGCCAGAGCTTCTCCTGGTTGGGCTAGGGGTGGCTTTTGGCCTTGTCTGGGCCGGGTACAGTACCTGTGGGCAGAGATTGGGTAGCTGGGGGGGCAGTCCCATCCTGGCAGTTCAGGAGCCAAGGCTGGGTAAATGCAGCATGACCACCAGAGCAGGGAGGAGCTCCGGGCAGCGGGGAGGTGCGGGAGGAGGGGCCGCAGCAGAATCTGCTCCCTAGTGGTGCTGAGGCTCTGCTCCTCCCTCCGCCTCCCTGGGCTGGCTCAGGCCTGGGCAGCTGTTGGTGGGGGACGATGGGGGGAGAAAAGAGGAAGGAGCTAGGCAGTGCTGACTTACTGCTTAGCTTGGGGTCCTGAGACCCCCTCCTCTGGACCTCAGGAAGCTACAGAGCCCCCAAACCCAACACAGAGCTGTGCCCACCTTCAGGATGGAGGAGCCTTGACCATCCCAGAAGCAGGCTAGAGCTGCCGAGGGGCAGTGAGACTGGGGGTGCACTCAGGTTGCCCCTTTCTCAGGTTGGAGTTGCAGTTCCCTTGGGTGGGGGCTGGGAGACCTGCTGATCTGGCTTCAAGAGCCCTTCGTTGCAGTTAGTGGGGAGCTGTTTGGTGCTGTTGGGTTAGACAGGGCTCCGTTCACACTGAGCCTGCAGCGCTGGCCGGCAGAGCCTCCCACGGCCAGCTCCAGACGCCAACACCTGCCTTCACTGGCCAGTGCTGGGCAGGGCCACAGGACATGGCCTGTCTAGCAGAGGGCAACGCTAGCTGTGCCTGGCCGGGCCTGGGACTCTGCAGGGGGCACGGTACTCCATTGGCTGCACTGTGGTTGCCTCCTGCCAGGGACTCTGTCCTGTTAGAGCTGTCCCAGGCTGTTCCTCGGGGGCAGACGCTGAGATGGAGTTGGGTGCAGAGGGAGTACTGGGACCAGCACCTGGGAAGGGGGTGGGGAGGATGCAGGGCCGGCCTGGCTGAATGGGGACTGGGGCGGCCAGCACAGCCTTTGTGCCTTCCTTGGACCCGGATGCAGCCGCCCAGGGACAGGAGACCCTGGTGCGGTGTCTGTGGCCCAGGCCCACCCTGACCTGAAAGAGCCGATGGGGGCTGGGGGCTATCTGCTGAACACGCCCTGCTGGACAGCCAGTCTTCCGACTCCCTCTAGGCCATCCTGACCCAGTCCACCTCATTTTCAGCCTCACCAAGCGACATCAATCACAGAGACTCTGAAAGGAGGCATTTTCATTTTCCTTCAAGTGAAAAGGTAAAAACTGCACTTACTGAGCCAGGACGGTGGGGCTCTGTGAATCCCTCTGTGCAACAAGCCTCGGGGACACTGCCTGGCTGGCCGGTGCATCCTGGCCAGGGCGGGAGAGGGCTGCCGGGCCCACTGGGACCCCCAGCCTCTGTGAGGACCCCGGGATGCCCTCAGGGGCTGCCCCCTGGTTTTTGTCCCCTCCGAAGTGCAGTGGAGGCAGCAGACGTCACTGGCCCATGTCCTTGTCCGGCTGAGGGGCTGCTGATGGCCCCTGGCCGTGGCTCTTGCTGGGAACCACGTCCACCTGCTCTTGCCAGTGGCTGAGCCTGGCTTCTCCCATGACAATGGCCACAGACAGAGGGGACCGCGCCACCAGGAGGGATGAGTTCAGGGAGTATCAGCTCCCTTCTCCCCTGACTCTGAGGAAGGATGAGCTCAGGGAGTATCAGCTCCTCTACCCTGGCTCTGAAGGTTCAGTGCTGCCCTTGGTGTGTCTGGGGGCTTGTGGGAGCCCCCAGGTCTTCAGGGCTGGGCTTGGGGTCAGGAAGCAGGAGCCAGGAGAAACATGGCACCCGAGCCTCTTTGGCTGCAGGAGGTGGGGATGGAAAAGCTAAGTGGACGGAAAATGCATCGTTTGCAAGCTATAGGAGGCTGGTCCAGCCCTGGTGGCTGCCTGGATGTCATCACTGGCAGGGATGGCATTGATGGGGTCAGTCAGCTGGAGAGGACAGGGCACAGCTGGACGAGGGCAGTGATGGCATCGATGACATGGTCAGCTGGAGAGGATGGGGCATGGCTGGATGAGGATGGTGACAGCCACAGGTTTCCCACAGGGCAGGAGGGAAAGGCTTCCAGTCTCACCTGTAAGGGTGCCTGCCATCCCTTAGCCACTGTGGCCTCCCTCGTGGACGGGGCGGTGGTGGCACCTTCCTAACCAGCATGTAGGGGAGGACAGGATGGGAGACCCCGTGCAGAGGCTCACAGCCTTCCTAACCAGCGTGCAGAGAGGACGGGATGGGAGGCACCCATGCGGAGGCTCACAGCCTTCCTAACCAGCATGCGGGGAGGACAGTACGGGAGGGCCCCGTGCAGAGGCTCACAGCCTTCCTAACCAGCATGTACGGGAGAACGGGACGGGAGGCCCCCGTTTGGAGGCTCATAGCCTTCCTAACCAGCGTGCGGGGAGGACGGTACGGGAGGGCCCCGTGCGGAGGCTCACAGCCTTCCTAACCAGCATGTACAGGAGGATGGGATGGCAGGCCCCCGTGCGGAGGCTTACAGCCTTCCTAACCAGCATGTACGGGAAGACGGGACGGGAGTCCCCCGTGCGGAGGCTTACAGCCCTGCTCTGCCTCCGGCACCCATCGCCACCTGCACTGTGCTCCTCCTGCAGGTATCTGGGGGCGGGGTGAGAGTTCTGCCAAAGCCGGAGCCAGGGTGGGACCCTGGGGCTCCTTGTTGGCCCCTGGAGGGAGAGTGATGTATTGGCACCACGGTCCCGGTGGCCCAGCTCTGCCCGATGCCTTCGGGGTCAGAGCTCTTCCTCCCGGTGCAGCTGCTGCCCAGCTCTCTGGCCGAAGCTCATGCCTCTTAGATGGTGTCACCATCTGCTGAGGAAACTAGAAAATAGAAGTGCTGACTAATGTTTGATGAAGGCCTGCTGTGCCCTCGACTTGCCAGATGAAGTCCGGGGGCAGCGGCTGAGGCTCCCTGTTCCTCAGTGTCCCTGCCCATGAGATGGCATAGCTAACTCCTGGGGCCACCTCGAGGGTAAGATGCTTCCTGCAGGTGCTCAGACCAGTATCTGGCACAGGACAGGTGCTCGGTGGAAGTTCGATATGAATCCCTGCCCTTCTCACTATTGGCGGTAGCCTGGGGCATTTGCTTGGTGGTTACACAGCACTGTGGGAGCAGCTGGTGCATCTGTCCACCCTGGTCCCAGTGGCTGAGGCAGAGCCAGCCGTGTTGGAGGCAGGTGTTCCACATGCATATTGGACGGAAGATTGAATTGCATAATAAAATATTTTAAAGATTTCCAGAGTGAAGGGGTGAGGAGGTCAACAAACCCTCTCCTCAAAATGCACCTGTAAATCTGAACAAAAGTCAGAAACAACCATTTCAGTGCTTTGGAATTTAACCAAAGGCAAACAGCAGCCCAAGAAGTCTTTATTCATCAGAGCCAGGCGCTGTGGTCCCAGCTACTCAGGAAGCTGAGGCGGGAGGATCACATGAGCCCAGGAGTTCCAAGCTGCAGTGAATTATGATCACGCCACTGCTCTCCAGCATGGGTGACAGAGAGAGACCCCATCTCTAAAAAGAATAAAACCCTGAACTTTAGGATAAAATCCAAAATTACTTGGCATAAGTGAACCAGGAAAATCTCCATTTAAATGGCAAATCAGGCTGGGCTCGGTGGCAGGAGGATCACCTGAGGTCAGGAGTTCAAGACCAGCCTGACCAAGACGGTGAAACCCCATCTCTACTAAAAATACACAAATTAACGGACATGCTGTTGGGTGCCTGTAGTCCCAGCTACTCAGGAGGCTGAGGCAGGAGAATCACTTGGACCCAGGAGGTGCAGTGAGCCGAGATTGTGCCATTGCAACTCCAGCGTGGGGCCTCGGTGACAGAGTGACACTTCGTCTCCAAAAAAATTAATAATAATACAAAATGGCTGGGCACAGTGGATCACATGGTCAGAGTTTGAGACCAGCCTGGCCAACATGGTGAAACCCCATTTCTTCTAAAAATGTAAAAAATTAGCTGGGTGTGGTGGCGCGCACCTGTAGTCCCAGCTACTCTGGAGGCTGAGGCAGGAGAATCACTGAACCCAGGAGGCAGAGGTTGTGGTAAGTGATCATGTCATTGCACTCCAGCCTGGGTGACACAGCAAGACACTGTCTCAAAATAATAATAATAATAAAAACAATAAATAATAATAGCCAGGTGTGGTGGTGGGCACCTGTAATCTCAGCTACTCAGAAGGCTGAGGCAGGAGAATCACTTGAAACTGAGGGGTGGGGGTTGCAGTGAGCTGACGTCACGCCACTGCACTCTAGCCAGGGTAACAAAGGGAGACTCCATCTCATAATAATAATAATAATGATAATGATATAGAGAAATTATGCTATTCAGTTACCTTTATTGAGGTAAAATTCCCGTATCATAAAATTGAGCGTTTTAAAATATGCAATTCGGTAGCGTCAAGGAAGCAGGGCACCCAGCACCTCTGTCTGGTTCCAAAACACTTCATCGTCCCAAAAGGAAACTTCACCTCCATCAAACAGTCCCTTCCCGGTCCCCAGCCCCAGCCCTTGGCAACCACTAATTTGCTTCCTATCTCTCTGAATTTACCTATTCTGAGCTCATCATACAAATGGAATCTACAAATTGTGCCTTTTTCTTTCTGGTTTATTTCACCCAGTTTTCTAGATTTACTTTTTTTTAGATGGAGTTTCACTCTCGTTGTCCAGGCTGGAGTGCAGTGGCATGATCTCGGCTCACTGCAACCTCCGCCTCCTGGGTTCAAGCAATTCCCCTGCCTCAGCCTCCCGAGTAGCTGGGATTACAGGCATGTACCACCACACCCGGCTAATTTTGTATTTTTCATAGAGATGGAGTTTTTCCATGTTAGTCAGACTGATCTCAAACTCTCGACCTCAGGTGATCCACCTGCCTTGGCCTCCCGAAGTACTGAGATTACAGGCGTGAACCACCGTGCCTGGCTAGACTCATTTTTTTTTATGGCTGAATAATATTCCTTTGGGTGGACAGATCACATTTATCCATTCACCCATTGATGGACATTTGAGTTTTTTTCACCTTTTGGATATTATAAATAGTGCCATTGCAAACATTGCGTGTACAAGTTTTTGTGCTGTACTTGGGAGTGGAATTGCTGGGTCATGTGGTAATTCAATATTGAGGAATGGCCAGACTGTTTTCCACAGTGGCCAGAACATTTTACATTGCTATCAGCAATGGAAGAGGCGTCCCATTTCTCCACATTTTTGCCAACACTCGATATTTTCATATTTCTGATTACAGCTACCTTGGAGAGTGTGAAGTGATGTCTTACTGTGACTGACCTGCATTTCCCTAGTGACTGATGACACTGAATATCTTTGTATTTACTTATTGACCATTTGGGCATCTTCTTTGGATAAATGTTTATTTGGACCCTTTGCCCGTTTTACATCGGGTGTTTTGTCTTTGCATTGTTGAGGTGTAAGAGTCTTTCTATATTCTGAATGCTGGAACTTTGCTATGATCTGCAAATATTTCACCCATTCTGTAGATTCCCTTTTCCTCCTCTTGACAGTGTGCTTTGATGCACAAAAGTTTTTAATTTTGGCAAAGTCCAGTTAGCTACTTTCTTTTATGTTGCTTGTGGTTTTAGGGTCTTATCTAATAATTCATTGCCATTCAAGGTCATGAACATTTACTTATTTTTTTTTTGAGACAGGGTCTTCCTCTGTTGCCCAGGCCGGAGGGCAGTGGTACATTCTCAGCTCACTGCAGCCTTGGCCTCCTACACTCAAGGGATTCCTCCATCTTAGCCTTCCTAGTAGCTGGGACTACAGGTGCACACCACCATTCCAGGCTCATTTCCTAATTTTTTGTAGAGATGTGGTGTCTCTATTTTGCCCAAGCTGGTCTTGAACTCCTGAGTGATCCTCCCACCTCAGACTCCCAAATTGCTGGGGGATTATAGGCATGAGCCACTGCATCCAGCCTACACCTATGGTTTCTTTGAATAGTTCTACATTTTTATTAGATCTCATGTTGATATATAGGTGAGAGAAAGGCCCAGCTTCATTATATTGCAAGTGGATATGCAGTTTTCCCAACATCATTTGTTAAAAAGACTATTTTTTTCCATATAAGACCTAGTTTTATTTCATTTTATATTTTATTTTATTTTTTTGAGATGGAGTCTCACTCTGTTGCCCAGCCTGGAGTGCAGTGGTGCGATCTTGGCTCACTGCAACCTCCTGGGTTCAAGTGATTCTTGTGCCTCAGCCTCCCAAGTAGCTGGGACTACAGGCGTGCAGCTAATTTTTGTATCTTTAGTAGAGACGGGGTTTCAACATGTTGACCAAGTTGATCTGGAACTCCTGGCCTCAGGATATCTGCCTGCCTCAGCCTCCAAAAGTGCTGGGATTACAGGTGTGAGCCACTCCTCCCAGGCGTGACCTCATTTTAGAAATTGCTATAAAATCACATTAATCAAGACAGTGTGCTATAACATGATGTCTTAAAAAATAAAAATAACAGAACAAAACAAAATAAGACAGTAAGGTCTTGTGAGGAGACAGACACATACATCAGTGTCACAGGATAGAGTCCAGAGACAGCTCCACACAAATGTGACCAGATGTTCTCTGGGAAAGGCACAGCGGTTATTTGATAGAGAAAGTATATTCTTTTCCGCCTGCAATCCCAGCACTTTGGGAGGCTGAGGCGGGCCGATCACTTGAGCCCAGGGGTTAGTGATCAGCCGAGGCAACATGTTAAGAACTTGTCTCTACAAAAAATAGCTGGGCATCATGGCACGTGCCTATTATAGTCCCTGCTAGTCTGGAGGCTGAAGTGGGAGGATTGCTTGAGCCTAGGAGGCAGAGGTTGCAGTGAGCTGAGATTGTGCCACTGCACTCCAGCCTGGGCAACAGAGTGAGTTCTTATTTCAAAAAAAAAAAAAAAAAAAAGTGTAATCTTTTCACAAATGGTGCTGGAAGAATTTGACATTCAAATGCCAAAAAATAAAGAACCTTGACCTGAATCTCACATACTATACAAAGATTAACTATACAAATGGATAATGCATCCAAATGTAAAACATAAACTATAAAACAGCTAGAAGAAAGTACAAGAGGTAAGCTTTGTGACCCGAGTAGCCAGTATTAAAAAGCATGATCCATTTAAGAAAAATATGGATAAACTGGGCTTCACTGAAATAAAAAACGTGTGAATGCTCCCGTGAAAAGAGGAGCAGACAAGCCATGGACTTGGAGAAAATATCTGCGAATCACGTCTCTGACAGAGGACTTGTATCCACAGTGCACAAAAAACTCTCAAGACTCAACAGCAAAAAATAAAAATTAACAATTCAGTTTAAAAATGGGCCAAAGGGGCTGAGCGCAGTGGCTCGTGCCTGTAATCCCAGCACTTTGAGAGGCTGAGGTGTGTGGATCACGAGGTCAGGAGTTCAAGATCAACCTGGTCATCATAGTAAAACCCCATCTCTACTAAAAATACAAAATTAGCCGGGCGTGGTGGCACGAACCTGTAATCCCAGCTACTCAGGAGGCTGAGGCAGGAAGCAGACCAGTGGTAGCCCGAGGCTTGGCTGGAGGTGGAAGAGGAATGGGGATTGATTAGTAAGTGGTACAAGGTTCGTTTTTGAGGTGATGAAATGTTCTAAAATTAGATTATGGTGATGGTTGCACAGCTCTGTAAATGTGCTAATAGCCGCTGCAGCATGCACTTTAAATGGGTGACTATCATGGCATGTAAATGATATCTCAATAAAGCTGTTTTTCAAAAAGGGTAAAAGACTTCAATGGGAGCTTCGCCAAAGACCATGTACCAACCAGCCCGTGAAATGTTCTTCAACAACATTAGGGAAATGCAAATTAGAAGCAACATGAGCCCCTACCTATGAGAGCGGCTAAAAAAAAAAAAAATTCAAACACCAACCACACCAAGTGCCGTGGCGGCCTCGAGTCTCCTGGAATTCCCCTGGGAGCGAAGGTGGTGCAGCCACGTCTGGGGCCAGGTCCGCAGCTTCTGATGAAGGGAAACGTGTCCGGCGTCTGATCCGGCAATTCTGCGTGTCAGCATTTCTCCAAGACATATTCAAATAGGTTTACATTAAGAAACTGTACACACATGTTGATGGCAGCCCTGTTCATAACTGCTCAACCTGGAAGTGTCCTTCTGAGGGCGAGGGGACGGACCGTGCTGCATGGCGTGGGAGATCCTGCTCAGCGAAGGAGGAACGAGCTCTATCCTGAAACCCCCCGACAGGCCTCCACAGCTCTGGCTGAGCGAGAAGAGCAAGACCCAACACGGCACGGTCATGCATGTCCTGGGACTTGTCCAGCGCCCTTAGAGCAAACAAGGTTTCCATAGGTCAGAGGAGGGTGACCACAAAGGGAGAGTCCGGGGATTTCCGAGCTGTGGGATATCCTGCCTCCTCCCCGTCGCAGCGGTGGCGATAGGTGTGAGTGAATGTCCATAGAGTTGTACATCTTCCAGAAAAGTCAACTTATGTGTGATAATTCAAAATAATAACGACAGATAAAAAAGTTATTTAAAAAGCACAGCCACTGTAGTAAACACTGATCCAGGTTCAAATTGTCCACGAACGCTAAGTCCAGAAGGGACTGGCACTGACCTAACCAAAGTAAGACAGGACTCTTAGAGGGCGGTTGCAGGAGCACAGAAGATTCCAGGTGGCAGTTTCGCGACTGTCAAAAGGGAGCTGTAGAAATAGCTGGGGAGGCAAGGGGGTGATAAGACCCTGAAAACCAGGACACGGGCCAAGCTGGCTCAGACGACAGTGGACTTGCCCTGGGTTTCACCGATGACCTAATTATATGCTCATCAATAAACAAATCACACTGGGCAGTGCCATGACAGCTCCAGGAACACACATATTTGGTTTAAAAATGGGTGGCACCACAGTTCCTAGAAATCTCCACCTTTCCCCAGAAGTCTGTATGACTATTCCACTCCTTGGTTAAAGAAACCCATTAAATGTAGACGCCCCAAACCCTGCCTTACAACTCTCTCTTGAGAACACCCTCACTCTCCTTTCTTTTATTTATTTATTTTCTATTTACTTATTTATTTGTTGTTATAAGGTGGGGTCTCACTGTGTTGCCCAGGCTGGTCTCAAACTCCTGGGGTTAAGTGATCCTCCTGCCTCGGCCTCCCAGTATGTTAGGGTTACAGGCGTGAGGCTTCACACTTGGCCACACTGTGCTTTCTTGAGGGTGTACTTTCTGCTTTGCAATAAATCTCTACTTTCACTATTTTCAAACTCATTCTTGAATTCCTTCTTGTGATGGTGTCAAGAGGCTGGACGCTGGCCTGGGGCAACGTCCCGTTGGCATTTGAGGACCTCCCCTGACCATCCATGTCAAAAGTACACCCTTACTAGTTTTTTCTTTTCTTTTCTTTTTTTTGAGGCAGAGTCTTGCTCTGCCGCCAGGCTGGAGTGCAGCGGTGCAGTGTCGCCTGGGTTCAAATGGCTCTCCTGCCTCAGCCTCCTGAGTAGCTAGGATTACAGGTGCATGCCACCACATCTGGCTAATTTTTGTATCTTTAGTAGAGATGGGGTTTCACCTTATTGGCCAGGCTGGTCTTGAACTCCTCACCTTGTGATCTGCCTGCCTCAGCCTCCCAAAGTGCTGGGATTACACGCATGAGCCACTAGTTTTTGCTTTTTTCTTTTTTTGTGATGGAGTCTCACTTATTCTGTCACCCATGCTGGAGTGCAGTTGCATGATCTCGGCTCACTGCAACCTCTGCCTTCTGGATTCCAGGGATTCTCGTGACTCCACTTCCTGAGTAGCTGGAACTGCAGGCGTGTGACACCACACCTGGCTAAGTTTTGAATTTTTAGTAGAGACGGGGTTTCACCATGTTGGCCGGGCTGGTCTCAAACTCCTGACCTCAAGTGATGTGCCCACCTCGGCCTCCCAAAATGCTGGGATTACAGGCGTGAGCCACCGTGCCTGGCTTTCTTATCAGTTACAAAGGGAATAGTGGTAACTTTGCTTCGAGAAAGTTGTGGGTGCCAGTTTAACTAGCAGATCAAAGGTACCGTTGCTGCTGGTGTGCAGCCAGCGTCCTGTGCTCCGGGAAGCACGCCTGGCTCCCGTGCGCATCTGTTCATGCAGAAACGTCAGGAAAGCTCCATGCAGGGCCGATCTACAAAACAACTGGTTTGCATTCTTCAAAAGTTTCAGTGTCATAGAAGATTTTTAAAAGACAGGCCCAATGTATGTGCCGTGAATGTGGTAAAATAATAAAATATTGTATAAATGGAAGACACTGAGCCGGGTGTAGAGTCCAGCCCTACAGGGTCCTGAGCCCCTCCCTGCTGGTGCAGAGATCAGAAACTGGAAACAAAAGACACAGACACAGAGATGGAGAAAAGAAAGTTTGTGCTCGGGGTTCACTGCCAACCAAAACGCAGAGACCTGCAGTGGCCCCGAGTGCCTGGACGCTCCGACTTTGTTGAGTACAAAGCAGGGGGCAGGGCAGGTCGGGTGAAGTAACGGTGGTCGGTGATAGGGTCACGTAAATCACGCGTCTTGGAGATAGGGGACCCGGGACTTTCAAGTAGCCAAGGCAAGGAGAAAAACTAATGCGTCAGCGCTCTTCACATATTTGTCAGAAATATCAAGGACATTAATTCCTATATTCTGAGAAGAAGAGAAACCAGGTGCAGAAGCAGAACGTGAGAGTGGACATGGAACGTGACTGCTGAAGCACAGCATCACACAGGGGCGGTTAAGCCCCTGGATATCTGTGGGCCTCCCTGACAGCGTCAGGCCCACCGCAAGAGCTTGGAGGAGCGGAGTTTTCTTCTAACTCCCCGAGGAAGGAGGCGTCTCGGCCATTTTGGATGTCTCCTTCCCTAGCTGGCTAAACAGCGGGCGCTTTCCCAGCGCTGGTGCTGCCGCACAGCCGAGGCGCCCTCCAGCAGCCCTCACACGCGCGTCCCAGAGGGCTCAGAGAGTCTTGCCTCAGGATCACTTTGTTTACGATGTCACCTGAGTTCCATGCCTCATAACCTGATAGTCATTAGTAAAATTAAAGGTTATATTGAGTATATATCTTTATGATTATAAGTGAGTAACTATAAGATTATATATGATTATATAAAGGAATAACTATATGCCTACATTTCTCATTCTTTTCTAAATCAATATTTATACGGGAACAGGCTGAGGCTTCAGACCCTTGCACGGCACTTGCAGGTTTCCCCCGTACAGTCGGGTGCGGTGGCTCACTACTGTAATCCCAGCACTTTAGGAGGCCAAAGTGGGCATATCACTTGAGGTCAGGAGTTTGAGAGCAGCTTGGCCAACATGGTGAAACCTGTCTCTACTAAAAATACAAAAATTAGCCAGGAGTGGTGGTGCACACCTGTAATCCCAGCTACCCGGGAGGCTGACCATGAGAATGGCTTGAGCCTGGGAGGCAGAGGTTGCAGTGAGCCGAGATGACACCACTGCACTCCAGCCTGGGCTACAGAGCTAGACTCTCTAAAAAAGAAATAATAATTAAAATAAAAATAAAAAGACTGAGGAACCAGTAAACTGTCTGAGATTGAGAGAGAGTAAGAGCCTTGATGAGCCACCCTGACAGACAGCTCGGCTGGGCTAACCGCGGCAATTGGAACGTGGTCGTATTGTCGCCTCCAGAAGTGCGCACAGAAGCATGAGGGACTAAAGACAGTGATTCACGTGACCTTTTGTCACGTGCTCCAGAAAAAAGAATCCACATGTGTCAGACAGAGAAAGAATGAGAAAGCAAACAGGCAAAATGTTAACAATTAGCGTGGATGAGGCACGTCGGGGAGTTCTTGGAACTGTTCTTGCAACTTTTCTGTAAGTTCGAAATCACTGCGAAATAAAGAACTGTCTTTATATGGGTGTGGAGTCAACCTCTGCTTCCAGTTGTGCATGCCAGGTACGTCTCCCTCCGAAACAGCTCCAAGACCAGACAAAAGTGCACAGCTGTCTCCAGGCAGCGGGCTATGGGCTCTCCTCAGCCATAACACCACAAGCGGGGATCTGGGCAGAGCATGGAGGCTTCCCCGGGCTGAGAGGCAGTGACTGGAGTGAGGGCTCGAGTGTGCTGGTGGGGAATGCTTGGGGCCTCTGCAAGCCTGTGGCTGAGGGTGAGGAGGTGCTGGAGGCCACCAGAGAACAGTGACCATGGGCCTCAGCTGCCATCTGTCACTGCATAACCAGTCACCACCAATTTAGTAGCTTTAAAAAACGTGCATTTATTCTCAGTTTTGGTGGGTCAGGAGCTCACACACAATTCACCTGGGTGGCTCAGGGTTTCAAGAGTGTTCCTTTCAGAGACTTGTGGTCCTCTCTGCAGGCCCGTGGCTGTTGGCAGAATTCAGTTCCTTGTGGCTGCAGGACTGACATCCCTGCTTCCTTGTGGACTCGCAGCTGGGAGCCACTGAGTAGTTCCCTGACACGAGGCCCCTTCTAGGCCTCCGGCGGCTGTATCTTCACATCCCCAAGGACAGAGCCCTGAACGATGCAACCAGTCACAGACTTACTTATCACCCTTCTTGTGTCCTCTGGGCTAGACACAAACCATTGTGTTTCTTAAGGCTGTGATTCACCGGGGCTCACCTTAGGTTGTGTCCACCACAGGTTAGAGTGGAACTAAAATATTAGAGGACAAGCTGTGTTGGGTGGCACTGGCATTTTGGCATTTGGACCTGGCCAGAGTGGAGAGACCCTGCCTTTGTTTTAGGAGAAGGGACTACCATGTACAATAATGCCTGCTCCACACGCATCTAACAAAACTTCAGACCAAGCCCTGAAGAGCTCTGCAGGGGAAACAGATGGAGAGTTGAATCTTACCAAGGTAGCAGGACTGGGGAAACACTCTGGGCTTTCCACAGATTCACACCAACAAAGCATGAGAACAGGCCCACCCAGGCCCAGTAGTGAAACGACTGTTAAAGCAAACACTAGCAGCCTTCAGAGGAGGAAACAGAATAGACTCTCCACACAGTGTCCAGTATTCAGTCGAAAATCACTAGACACACAAAGAAACGGGACAATGCAACCGACGGTCCAGGAGAAAAAGCCAATTATCAATCGATTTCTTCTCAACTTCAAATTCACCTTTTATTGCCTTCCTCAAAAAAGGGAACCTCAGCCAGGTGCAGTGGTTTGCATCTGTAATCCCAAGGCTTCAGGAGAGCAAGGTGGGTGGATTGCTTGAGCCCATGAGTTGGAGACCAGCCTGGGCAACATGGCGAGACCCCATCTCTATAGAAAAATACAAAAATTAGCTGGGCGTGATGGTGTGCACCTGTAGTCCCGAGTACTTGGGAGGTTGAGGCAGGAGGATTGCTTGAGCCTGGGAGGTCGAAGCTGCAGTGAATTGTGATTGTGCCACTGCACTACAGCCTGGGGAACAGAGTGAGACCCGGTCTCAGGAAAAAAGAAAAGAAAGAAAAGAAAAAATGAGTCTGCTCATTGTAAAGGAGAAATGCCTGAAGTAATTCTGCCCATGTCTGTGGAGCAGGTATTGAAGGTTTGTGGGCAACCCCCACATGGGCACCGAGGAAGGAGAGCTGTGCAGACCCCAGGCACAGTGAGTGCCTACAGAATATCTTAGTTTATAGTGTTATTACTCAGCTATTTCCTTTATATAATCTTTCTACATAATCATGTAGTAACTTACTGCTTACATATATCCAGCTTATATAATCATACTTAGTACTTACAT
>CAUYQU010085043.1:0-25097 GCA_963574635.1 Cheracebus regulus
AATAGGGGATGAAAATAACAAATAAGCAGCCAACCAATATTTTATTTAAACCTGTGAAATGCTATGCAATTGCTGGGGAGTGATTTACTTCCAATTATGTGGTCACTTTTAAAATAGGTATAATGTGATACTGAGAAAAATATATCTCTACAGTTGCAGTAAGGCAGACAGAGTTTTGTTCGCTTCTCTAGTTTACTCTTTCCTCCAGCATAGGCCAATGCAAATGAGAAGGAATTTCTATTCATAACAGGAAGACCACATTTTTCTAAATTGAAATTGGGCTCCAGATTGTAAAGGTTCCTTGGCCTTGACTCTTTTTATTCATTCTCAACAAATCAATGCCCAGTTTTTGTTGCTTCCAATTCTTTTAACAGAGACCCTTGAAGATATCATGAGAAAGGGCCAGTGATGCATATAATCTGTTGCAGAATTGCAAATAGCTGAGACAAGTTCAGTACACACACACATACACACACACACACACACATTCACATTGGCTGAAAGCACTGTAAATACACTGTGCATGATTAAATAAACCATAAATTTAGAGTTAATGTTCTTTCTGGAAAAGAACAATTAGACCATAGTGATGAACAATTCTACTTAGTTCATTGTTTGGGTCCTGCAGTTACATGATAATATCAACAAGGAATTCAAATGGCATCTAAGATGCACCATCATATTTCTTTCTTTACTGGGGTTTTATGCTATCTTGATGTCCTCTTTATGATACAATATGTGTATTACCTCTCCAGATGAATTGACTTAAGTCCCTATAAGTGTAGTATATACAGGAAGAGAGAAAGTAGACGAAGAGATTCACTTGGAGATTATTACCATAGGGTAGTAAAAATAGAAAGGGAATATTGCCTTTGACACTCAACTTAGAGATAAAATTTCTGCCTATCTCCATGCCAGATATATAGTAAGCACCCAATAAATATTTAATAAAATGAATTCAATTTGGCAACTGATTGGATAAGGAAAAAGTTAAAACTGATTTTAAGCTGAAAGCCGTGGTGTTCGTGGTTGTGGACCAGAAGGGGCAAGAATTTGGGAGAATATGAAGGCTGGTGATTTCAGTTTTGACTATATGTATTTTTTAACAGTTCCAAATTCTGTTTATTTAATTCAGGTTTGAGAAAAAGAACATTTAAAAAGTCAAGAACTGACAAATTGTGAGATGTCAGTATTGCAACAAAAGAATTATCTCTACATGTAAAAAATGCAATTTTAAAAAATTTATTCATTTGTTTATTTTTATTTACATTTTTTGAGACAGATTCTCACTCTGTTGCCCAGGCTGGAGTGCAGTGGTGTGATCTTGGCTCACTGCAACCTTCGCCTCCTGGGTTCAAGTGATTATGGTTTCTCAGCCTCCTGAGTAGCTGGAATTACAGGTGCTGCCACCACACCGGGCTAATTTTTGTATTTTTAGTAGAGATAGGATTTCACCATGTTGGCCAGGCTGGTCTCACACTCCTGAACTCAAGTGATCCATCCACCTTGGCTTCGCAAAGTGTTGGGATTACCGGCATGAAGCACTACGCCCAGCCAAAAATTCAGATTTTTAAAATGTGGCCCTCTAGTTGGCACTTAGGTACAAGGGAGTAAGACTGGACTCATTCAAGTACAGTATCTCAGTTTGTACAGGAGTCATTATTGTTTATAACAACCAATTTCACAATGAACTAAGTTGTGAAATATGCTTTCTATCCTAGAAGTGAAGCATGAGGAAGTCTAAGTTGAAGCCTGTAAATACATATCCTAAAGTCAAGTGTCAATTTTATTGTAAGCTATGCTATCTATCAGCAGAGTGCAACATTCATTCTATCAGGTCTCCATTGACATGTCTCTCTAATAAAATATACTTCTTACAAAAGAAGTTTCAAGTATTCCAAATGTATAGATGGAAATTTTACCTAGGGATAGAGTTGGTATAGAGTTTACATAGAGATGGATAAAGTGTTTGGTTTATTATTTGGGGTCTTTTTACCTCAAGAATTTTATTAAATTTAACAGGAATATAGAGACAAATAAATACATCTGATTGCTAGGATTAAATGCCCATTTATTTTCTTTTAAATAGCATGTATCTTAAATAATTATTTCAGAGTTTTAAGCCTGAAAGCACAATCACACCTCAGTCATAAATGTGGTGTCTGTGGGTTGTCCTGTCTATTTCTGACTTTTGGCATTGTTTGATCTCCATCATTCAGCTTTTTGCCTAACAAAAATTGGAAATTAGTGGGACTATTTATGGATGGTGAAGGAGGTATGCAGTTGAACTCATTTTGTTGGCACAAGTGATCTCATTGAAAACCATATTAATTTCTTCTTTGTATTTAGCCCTTAGCTTTGGTCCAGAAAAAGTCTAAGGAGGAGAAATATTAAAGTCATAAGAGAGAGGATTCATATCTCTTTAGATAATGCCTCTGGTTTAGCTGCCTAATTAGTTTCTTCCTTGAGTTTGTAAATAAAATGATATCTCTTTAATTGTACATTGTGCTGGACCACGAAGGTAATCTTTTTTTGTTCCATGGCAAGATGGACTTTGTTCCTGGATGTCTAGTAACTAATAGCTTTGTGTTCACAGGTAGATCACCTATTTCCCATGGTTTCACATGGTGTGCTTAAAGGGAATGAGGCTGTGCTTTTCCATTCTGGAGACTGAGGATGTTCTTATTCTAAACTTATCACTCCATGTTGTGAGATCAGTTTTGAACCCTGCTTGCCATGTTGTAATAGTGTATAATCTCAATTTCAAAGATTATGTGAAGCCTAGTTTATTTGACTGAAAATAATACATACAGATTGATGACAGAATCACTGGTGATAAAATAATTTCCTTTAACTTTTTCCCTCATTTTTTTCAGAAGTAAAATGTATCCACTGAAGTTGGGCATCTGGAAATACTGAGAGTCTCCATTGAGGGTGAGGATCTCAATAAACTGTATTATGTCAACCAGCCTGTGCATGCCAACTATTATTATCTACTTCATTTCTTATGACCTCTAATATAATAATATTTAATGCTGAGCAGGTGTTCTGCATTCTCATTGTATACTATTTTTATCCTTATATGATGGAATGGCTCTATATTCTCTAACACCTGACTGGAATCAGGTACCTCTACTACCAGAAAGCCTCACAATGGGATATCACAAAACATAAACACAACATGGAATTGTGAGTTACTGAAAGCTTTTTAAAAATATTTTATAATTGTCTTTTCTTTCTAAATGGTTTCATTGTTTATACTAAGTTGATATTTGGAATCCAGGTGAATGTCCAGGAATCAATAAGTAGAACTTGGAATGTGTTAACTGGGTATCTTATTGCATTTAGTGTGTAGGATTATCAAAATATCCCAGGGGGCAGTAATACATGTTTACATAAACAGTAGCTCAGTTATCTTTGTACAGAAAGGGAAAGGTTTTACAAAAGTTAGATATTGTGTAATACCTACGTGCTCTGGAGTGAAGGAAACAGAAAAAAAAAATTGTCCTGAAAGTGGTTTAAGTCTAACAAAAAAGAAAGAAAAGGGTGAGGAAGAGCTAGGATGTGAGAGTCAAACTGCATACTATGAGCCAAAATGTGGGTTTCATTTAAATATTTCTCCACAAAAATTCTACTAGTAATTGCCAAGTAATCTAAAGAGAAATGCCGTTGTCTACACACAAAAGCAAGCGTTTATGAAAATGACTCTTATGAACAATCTGTGTGTGAGTGTGTGTGCGTGTATGTGCATGTGTGTGTAGAAATGTGTATATGTGTTTGAACTTTTCAAGTACTTTCTAACTGATGATTAATTTCAGGGTATTTTAGAGAAAAAAAAATTTAAATAAAAGAAAAGAAATCTCATTTCCAGTGGGCAATGAACTTAAAACATTAGAAATAGCCTGCGGGTTAAATATTATATTTCTAAATTTGAACATGATAATCTTTCCTGAAAGAAAAATTTGGCCAAACTATTAAGGGATGATTTTGAAATTCCAGATGGAAAAGCACGCCATGTTCCAAATTCAGATTTGTGGTTTGTGGAAAGGTTAAAAAAAATGGGCAGATTTAGCAAAACAAATCCTTTACTTTTTCAGCATGATTTTGATGAGGGTAAGCCCTGATATGCAGCTCAAATATTGGCTGCTCAGGGGAAATCTTTTTTTTTTTCACAATTATGGATAAATTATCTGTTTTGAAGAACAGTTTTGTGTAGAATTCTTTGGGGGAGAATTAGTTCATAAATACATGAAAAGGCTGGAATCAAAATCAGCTGTAGTTGGAATGAACGAAGGCTTGGCTGGATCACAGTTGTTCAGATCTAGGAACCTGGTAGGATGCCTGGATTACCAGCTCTTTGTGTTAGTCAGAACTCAGCTGGCTGGCAAAATAGCCCTTTCAGGCACTGATGTAGAAGCCAACTGAGTGAATAACCTTTTCTGAGCCAAGAAATCTCCACCTCTGACATCTTCCTTTATGGCTATCCCTTCTTGTCTCTGCTACATCTGAACTCTGATGTTTCCAAAGTTCATAAAAGGAAATTTGTTATTACTGAACTTCTTCAGTAGACTAGATGTTGGCACTAATGATTCAGAAAAGAAGGGTCCAATCTCTGCCCTTACGATGTTCACCATTGTCTGAGGAGAGACAGAGATAAACTATTACCACGTTATTGGTAAGAGCTACTATAAATGTTTGTCCTGGGTATAAGAGGAACAACGTGGTGTAATGGACATGGTGTGGGATGGGGCAAGGGCCTTCAGGAAAAGATATTTGAAAATATCTAGTCTGCATGTTGAAAAATAAATAAGGACTTGTGAGATAAGCAAAAGAGAAAATGAGAATATTAATAACAATCGCTAACCTTTGTAGAGTGCCTACCAGGCATACATAATTGCACTTCATACCCCTCATCATCCTATGTTAACTACTATTACTGTCTTCATCTTACAGATAAGAAAGTGAAAAGTCAGTAGAGGGTAAGTGATGGACACAATATTCAAACCCATCCTGTTTCCAAACGGACTACTTTCCCCAAGGCTTATATTATCAGAACAGAAGGGAAGCAAATTAATGTAAAAGTAACAAATTATAATTTTTTTCACATTTGTGTCATAGAGATATGAGAGAAAAGAAAAAAATAAGAGGCTAATAACTGTGTTCTACAGACAGGAGAGGGCTAAATCAGCAGGGATTGTACAACCCATATTATAGAGTATGGATTTTACCTGGAAAATGTTGACTTGCCATTGAATAGTCCTTAGCAGTGGAATGGCAAGGTGGCAGGGTCAGATTTGCATTCATAGAGCTTACTATGGTGGAATTTTGGTTGAATGAATTGCAGTAAGTGAGGATAGAATTAGGGAGACAACTCAAGAGGCTGCAATAATTCAAGTAAGAAGTGAAGAAGGAGGTGCAAGACTTCTAGGTTGACTGAGAGCTTGACTCAGTTGCTCAGCAGATGCTCCTTCCAGCGAAACAAAAATTTAATGGGTGAAACTTGTATTTAAACAAATACAAATCATTTGAAAACCCTGGATATTGTCCAAAGGGCATAGAGCAAACTGAGAAACATTCATTCAAGAAAATATATTAACTCTCAATGGTTACACTGATAGTCTAGACATTTGAGCCATGACTTACTCCCTTACTCCACTTAACCAAGCTCTATGTTACAAAAGTTTCATCCAGCCATTCTGACTAGTGTAAGATGGCATCTCATTGTGATTTTGATTTGCATTTCTCTGAATGATTAGTGATGATGAGCACTTTTTTCATGTTTGTTGGCCACTTGTATGTTATCTTTTGAGAAGTGTCTGTTCCTGTCTTTTGCCCATTTTTTAATAGGGTTATTTGATTTTGCTTGTTCAATTGTTTAAGTTTCTTACAGATTCTGTATGTTAGATCTTTGTTAGATGCATAGTTTGATAATTTTTTTTCCTGTTCTGTATGTTATCTGTTTGTTTATATTTTTCTTTGCTGGGCAGAAACTCTTCAAAGTAAGCAAGTCCCACCTGTCAATTTTTGTTTTTATTGCCACTGCTTTTGAAGACTTAGTCATAAATTCTTTTCCAAGGCTGATTTCCAGAATGGTGTTTCCTAGGTCTTCTTCTAGGATGTTTTTTAGTTTGAGGGGTATATTTAAATATTTAACCCATCTCAAGTTAATTTTTATATTTGGTGAAAGGTAGGGTCCAGTTTCGTTCTTCTGCATTGGCTACACAGTATCCTAGTATCATTTATTAGGTAGTATATTCCTTCTCTTTTCCTTATTTTTGTTGACTTTGTCAAAGATTAGATGGCTATAGGTATGCTGCTTTATCTGTAGGTTCTCTATTCTGTTCTATTGTTCTATATGTCTGTTTTTGTACCAGTACCATGCTGTTTGGTTTATTGTCATCTTATAGTATAGTTTGAAATCAGGTAATGTAATGCCTCTGGGTATTTTGTCTTTTTGCTTGGGATGGTTTTGGCTATTTCAGCTCTTTTTTTATTCTATGTGAATGTTAGAATTTTAAAAAAATTATTTGAAAAATGACATTGGCAGTTTGATAGGATAGTGTTGAATCTATAGATTGCTTTGGGTAGTATGGCCATTTTCAAATTTTGATTCTTGAAGTTCATGAACATGGAATGTTTTCCCATTTGTTTTTGTAATCTATGACTTCCTTTAGCAGTGTTTTGTAGTTCTCCATATACAGATCTTCCACCACCTTGGTTAGATGTATTCCTAGATATTATAATTTATTGTGCTTATTGTAAATGAGATTGCACTCTTGATTTGCCTTTCAGCTTGAACTTTATTACTGTTAGAAATGCTACTTATTCTTATATACTGATTGTGTACCTTGAAACTTTGTTGAAATCATTTGTCAGTCACAGGAGCCTTTTTGTGGGGTAAGTTTTTCAAGGTATAGAATCAGATCATCTGCACACAGAGATAGTTTGACTTCCACTCCTTATTTGGGTGGCTTTTATTTCTTTTCCTTGCCTTATTGCCCTGGCTAGCACTTTCAGTACTATATTCAATAGTAGTGGTGATAGTTGGCATCCTTGTCTTATACCTGTTCTTCAGGGGAATGCTTTCAGCTTTTGCCTGCTCAGTATGATGTTGATGTGGGCTTCTCATAGATGATTTTTACTGTTTTGAGATAAGAGAACATATTTTGGATTCAAAGATACAAATAAATTGAAAGTAAAAGATGAAAATATATATCATGTAAACTACAGCCATAAGAGAGATAGGATGGCTATACAAATGTCAGATAAAATAGAGTAAAAGAAAAAGTTATTAAAGACAAATAAGAATGTTTTATTTTTACAAATAGATCAATGTATTAGGAAGATATAACAAGTATAAACATAAAAAATGTATGTATCCATCAACAGATAAACTAATACTGACAGAAATTACAAAAGGGATAGACAATTCAACATTTAAAAAATAAGCCCATATAAATGTAAAACAATTGAAATGATACAAAATATGTTTTTCCCTGCAACTGAATAAAATTAAAAATCAGAAATGGAAGGAAATTTAGGATATTTGCAAATACATAACAATTACACCATACACCCCTAAATTACCAGTGGCTCAAAGAAGAAATCTCAGGGGATATTAGAGAATACTTTGAGACAAATAAAAAGGAAAACATAGCATTTCAAACTTATGAAATACAGCTAAAGCAATGCTCAAAGAGAAATTTATAGGTGGGAATGCTTATTTTAAAAGGAGAATAATTTTTAAAGTGTCAATCAAATCTTCAGCCTAAGAAACTAGAAAAGCAAGGGCAAGTAAAAGTACTAAACTAAAGAAGAATGAAGATAATAAAAATTAGAGCAGAAATATATAAAATGTGGAACAGAAAAAACAATAAAATCAAAACTTAAAAAAATTAAGAATGAAAGAGAGGCCATCATTACTAATACTAGAGAAAAATAAAAAGCTATAAGGAAATACTTTGAACAATTGTATGCCAATAAATTGGGTAAGTCAGATGAAATGAATAAATTTTAATTATCTTCCTAGGAAAACAGCAATTACTGCAACTTTTCTAAAAGAAACAGAAAATTTGAATATACATATTACAAGCAAAGAGATCAAATTAGTAATCAAGAACCATTGCACAAAATAAATTCTAGTCCTAATACTGCCAACTTACTTAATGAGGCCAGTTCAACCTGATATCCAAACCATACAAATATGTCATAATAAAGTACAAACCAATATCTTTTATGAATATAGATGCAAAATCCCTGAACAAAATACTAGTAAAATGAATATGGCAACGTACAAAATGAATATAAACTAATTATCTCAGCTAACTTGGATTTAGCATTTACTAATTTAGCAAGGTTAGTATAACATCTGAAAATCAATGAAATATACCACATCAATGCAAGAAAGTACAGAAACCGTATTATTACCCCAATATTTGCAAAATATTATTTGAAAAAATCCAATACTCTTTCATGGTTAAAAAATACTAAAACAAAACAATTTTGTTAAAAACTAGGAATAAAAAGAAGCTTTCTCATGCTGATCACAAGCATCTGCCTAAAGCCCAGAGTTACTATCATACTTTATGGTTAAAAAAACTTTAAGTTTTTTTCTAAAATGAGACACAAAATAGAAGGTCTAATCTCACCATTTCTAATTAATATTGTGATGGAATCATTAAGTACTTATCCTAATGCTCTCCTTCCCCTTTCCAATCACCCCCTTGACAGGCCCCAGTGTGTGTTGTTCCCCTCCCTGTGGTTCGTGTGTTCTCATCGTTCAACTCCCGTTTATGAGTGTGAGCATGAGGTGTTTGGTTTTCTGTTTCTGTGTTAGTTTGCTGAGAATGATGGTTTCCAACTTCATCCATGTCCCTGCAAAGGACATGAACTCATCTTTTTTATGGCTGCATAGTATTCCATGGTGTATATGTGCCACATTTCCTTTATTTAGTTTACCATCGATGGCATTTGGATTGGTTCCAAGTCTTTGCTATTGTAAATAGTGCTGCAGTAAACATATCTGTGCATGTGTCTTTATAGTAGAATGATTTATAATCCTTTGTGTATATACCCAGTAATGGGATTGCTGAGTCAAATGGTGTTTCTGCTTCTAGATCATTGACGAATTGCCACACTGTCTTCCACAATGGTTGAACTAATTTACATTCCCACCCAACAGTGTAAAAGCATTCCTATTTCTCCACATCCACACTAGCATCTGTTGTTTCCTGATTTTTTGGTGATGGTTATTCTAACTGGCATGAGATGTTATCTCATTGTGGTTTTGATTTGCAATTCTCTAATGAGAATTAGAGAATTAGTGATGATGAGCTTTTTTTAAAAATATGTTTATTGTCTACATGAAATTATGCATTTTTCAAAAATATATGCGTTTTTCTATTAGAAACAAATAATGTGAAACACAAAACTTAACTTACTGCAACAGTAAATGTAGGACTTCACTTTGCACAATGGTTTTGTAGTTACTCATCAGTGTCCCTAATGACTTTTCTGGATGTTAATACTCTACTTATGCTCATCACTGTGATTGAGAAATTTTGATTATGCTATGGGAATCTTTTTCTTTTTTTTTTTGAGACAGAGTCTTGTCCTGTTGCTCAGAGTGGCACAATCTCAGCTCACTGCAACTTCTGCCTCCTGGGTTTGAACAATTCTCCTACCTCAGCCTCCTGAGTAGCTTGGATTACAGGCACCCACCACCACGCCCAGCTATTTTTTGTATTTTTAGTAGAAACAGGGTTTCACCATGTTGGCTAGGCTGGTCTTGAAGTCATGACCTCAAGTGTTCCACCTGCCTTGGCTTCCCAAAGTGCTGGGATTACAGGCATGAACCACCGTGCCCAGCCAGGAATACATTTTTGCTCTGCTGTCCCACTCTGATAAATTATGTGTCAATTGATTTCATCTCTCTATTGTCCTTGGACTTGACTTAGTCCCATACTGAAGTTCTTGACTTAGAATTTCCCATATTCTATAGTTAGTATGATATTATTTCAGAGGCCAATGAAAAGGATTGTATTTTCAGAGGAGAGACATGTTGACTGCAAAATAAAACTAACTCTCATCATTGAAGGAAAAAATCTCAGAACCCATCTTAGAAAAAATGCAGGCATTATCCTCTAATATGAAAATATAAACTCACAACCAAGTGGACATAGATCTTATAGCTTTATTTATTCATGGTATAAAAGAAATGAGTGATCTTCCTGAGGAATCACTACAAGATTGGTTCAAATATTGAGTTACTTTAGTGAGTATACTAAGGATATAGTTTATGAAATCTAATCTGAAATTGAGAGAAATACATCCATTAATTTTGCATAAAGCATGGTACCACAACACTGTATATGGACAAATTAAAGTACTATCTGATATCCAATTGGATCTCTTTCCAAAAAAAAATAAGCCCTGGAATTTTTTCAAGTATCATTTGGAATCACTCGCTGTTCTATTATGAAGTTACTGTACAGTCTCAGAAAGATTACCTGAAATGATCTCCCTGAAACTCAGTACTTTAAATCTGCACAAAGGTGGGTCCGGAAAAGATTGAGAATACAATTAAGTCAGGTACTAGGGTCAAGGTAATATTTTTTTCCTTTTTCTCAGCAGAAGTCTTTTTGAAATATTTCCTTGGCTTTATTTTATGTGTTAAAGTTATCTTAAAATGTGAAAGCCATTGTTTGTTAGATTGTGCTACTAACATAGAATTTACCCCTTTGCAAAGATAGCTTTTTTTCTGCTGATAGAGACAGATTGAAAAAGGAAATCATAAATGAGGAAAGTCTTCTCTCAAACTGGCTTGCCATTGATTATAATGGATTACAATTTTGATTTAAATTTATGCTTCCTTCTGTCCATCTTTCTTTTTTAAATTTACCTTAATTTAATTTTAAGTTCCAAGATACAAGTACAGGACATGCAGGATGGTTACATAGGTAAATATGTGCCATGGTGGTTTGCTGCACCTATAAACCCATCACCTAGGTATTAAGCCCCACATCCATTAACTATTTCTCCTGATGTCCTCCCTCCTACCATGTCTCCTTCCTGAAAGGCCTCAGTGTGTATTGTTCCCCTCCTTGTATCTATGTGTTCTCATTGTTCAACTCCCATGTGTAAGGGAAAACATGCAGTGTTTGGTTTTCTGTCACTGTGTTAGTTTGCTGAGAATAATGACTTTCAGCTTCATCCACGTCCCTGCAAAAGACATGATCTTATTCCTTTTTATGGCTGCATAGTATTTCATAGTATATATATATATATATACCATATTCTCTTTATCTTGTCTATCATTGATGGGCATTTGGGTTGATTCCATGTCTTGGCTATTGTAAACAGTGCTACGATGAACATCTTTACAGTAGAATGATTTATATTCCTTGGTATATGCTCACTAATGGGATTGATGAGTCAAATGGCGTTCCTGTTCCTAGGTCTTTGAGGACTTACCACACCATCTTCCACAATGGTGGAACTAATTTACATTCCCACTAATGGTGTAAAAGTGTTCCTATTTCTCTATAGCCTCACTAGCATCTGTTGTTTCTTGACTTTTTAATAATTGCCATTCTGACTGGAATGAGATGGTATCTCATTGTGATTTTGATTTGCATTTCTCTAATGATCAGTGATGCTGAGTTATGTTTCTTGGCTGCATAAATACCTTCTTTTGAGAAGCGTCTGTTCATGCCTTTTGCCCACTTTTTAATGGAGTTATTTGTTTTTTCTTGTAAATTTGTTTAAGTTTCTTGTAAATTCTGGATATTAGACCTTTGTCAGATAGATAGATTACAGAATTTTTCTCCCATTCTGTAGGTTGTCTATTCACTCTGATGATAGTTTCTTTTGCTATGCAGGAGCGGTTTAGCTTAGTTAGATCCCATTTGTCAATTTTTGCTTTTGTTGCAATTGCTTCTGATGTTTTTGTCATGAAATACTTGTCAAGCAGGGGAGCAAAGTTTCATCTGCCTTTACAACTGTACCCCATCACTCATATTACTGACTGAGCTACCCCCACTGTCAGATAAGCAGTGGCATTAGAGTCTCATAGGCACCCAAACCCTATTGTGAACTTTGTATGCAAGGGAACTAAGTTGCATGCTCTTTATAAGAATCAAGTACCTGATGATCTGTCACCGTCTCCCAACACCCCCAGATCCCCAGATGGAACTATCTCGTTGCAGGTAAACAAGCTCAGGGATCCCACTGAGTCTACATTATGGTGAGTTGTACAATTATTTCATTATATATTACAACGTAAGTCCTGTAAAGTTTCTTTATGAGCAATACAGTGAACTTGGTCAATGAAGCTTTGAATTTTGTGTTGATAGTAAACAGTAGAGTATATATTTACATCCCTAAGAGTGATATTTTTCTGTTTTCCTACATAGACTTAAAAATACTCTTTCTGATATTTCTGGAATAATAGAACAACCAAGGCAAGCTCAAATGATCACAGAGTGTAAATTTGTCACAAACTTTCTGTGTGTACTCTTTGTATCAACCTAGAGCCATGGGCAAGTGCTCCTGTTTCAAAGTTCAGTTGAAATCTGAACCCTAAGTACTTGCAGATGCTAATAGTGAAAATACAGAAAATTAGATAAAGTAGTTAAGTACTACCAATGATTATAGTCTGTCATGAAGAAAAATAACTGAATTAGAATAAATTTAAATTGAGAGATGATTTATTGGGTTCTACCAGTCTAAGCAACAAATCTTGGGTCATGGATGTAGATTCACTCATGCAGCAAATATCTATTGCTTACTCTGTGCCAGACCCTATGCTAAGTGCTGGAGATGGAAACAGGGGGCTAGGTCTGAACATTGTGTTTCAAGGCATTTGAAAGCAGTAGATTTGGAAGTATTGAATGTATTCAGATTCTAGCAGATGGCATGAAATTTCTTCTGACTTGGATTACATAAATGGCATAAACCTGAATTTTGTTGTGATATTTCTCTCATATTTACATGATACAAGATGCTACATAATTAGGTATCTCCCAGTGGGTGAACTCTTATGAATGATGATTTAATATTTTTTCTTTGTATTCTTTATCTTCACCCACATGAACTGAAAACAGCCTTTGTATCAGAGAGTCATCTGCCAGTGTGTGGAGATAAAATGTTTCAAGAGTAGAGAGGTGCCATCGAAGAGTAAATTCCACATGGGCTGAAAATCTGCAAACTTGAAAGCCTTGACCTCCATATGGAGAAAAAGTGAGGCATCATTTAATAGATCAGTTACTTTCTTGCCATATTTAGGTTGAAATTAAAAATCAGTGGGCAGTGTGATATGACAGAATGGATACTGTATGGCCTAAATCCAAATCCAAAGTAGGCCTAAATCCAGCCTTATTTCTTGTACCAAGTCCACAGGTGACCTTGGGCAAATCATTTTCTTTGTTTGTTTTTAGACTCATGAAAAATGAGCAGTGCAATTTAGATATTTCAGTTTGCCTATTAAAATGTGGGTTGAGAGAGATTTGTTAGACTAGGTAGAGGTTGGTGAATAGAAATTAAAAAAAGCAGCTTCTCAGGTTATGGTAATGTTCTATTTTCTGATTTTCATATTGATATCAAGTGTATTAATTTGGTAAAACTCATCAAATTATGCACTTATGTTTTATACACGTTTCTATATGTTTTATGCTCTAATAAAAATTTACATTAAATAAGGAAATACACAAATAAAAGCACACCAGTAACTCAACTCCTTTTGGACCCAAAGTCCTAATATAAATGTATGAATAAATAAAAACAAGAGAATAACAGCATTATTTAACCTTCCCCACCCCCATGAATTTTCATTTCATTTTGAGGAGTTAGCAACTTCCCAGCAACTCTGCATTGAAAAGTAACAATTAGACAGGAAAGATAAATCAGTGGTGACCTCAGCTCATTGTCAAGATGTTCTGTTCAAACTTATAAATCCTTATTTAAATAATCACCCTGGAAAGAGTTTTCTTTAAAATATGGCCTGAATACTGCAAAGTTTGCTTGGGTTAAATCAACTGTTCTGAAGCGTTATGGTATTTAACCCATTTCAGGTGGACATTTAGTTGGAACCTGCTGTTTGCAAAACTGCAGAACCTCGGCAGCCATGTTGTCCTGTGCAGCTGTTATCCCACAGCGCAGTGTAACAGGATATTAAAGCTGTCAAGACTTTAATCTTGAATCAAATGAACTGGATCTGAATACTGTCAGCACCAATCACATTTAGATAAATGAAACCATTTCCTTGTTTTGAAAGGCATCTTTCAATTATGGTGGACCTGTACTTACAATGAACAGGCTGTAATCAGTTAAGAGGTGGGAGAAGACCTCATATCTTTTGCACACTGAGGAAGCAAGGTGACTTCATGTCACAAAACAGCATGGAAGAATGGGAATCCATTTATACCATTGTGAGCCCAAGTCCCTGCCCTTGAATGGACATCAGAGTTTCTCATAGGTTTGGACAAACTCACCATTAGTGTGACCTCTTAAAGAAGTCAGTTTCCAAAGAGCCAAACCCTAGTTTTGGAATACTGATGTTAGATAAAAATGAGGATTGCAGGAATTTTATTTGATTCAATGACTATGATAGTTATCTAGTGGTCACTACTAAGGGTGAGGAAATGTGTATCCTATGACCCAGAAAGTTCTACTCATCAGCATGGGCCTGACAGTGTTTGGCTCACATGTGCACAAACAGTTGTGGGTAAAAGTTCATGGCAGCTTTGAAGGTGACAGTAAACTATTGAAACAATTTGCATTTTCATCAATGTGAGAATGGAAATAAATTATGGCTTTAAATAATGTAATACTCTTAATTAGTGCAAGGGCAAATACTAACATTAATTTGTTTCTTAAATATATTCATGACTGGAAAAAGCAAGTCACAGAATAATACTTACGATATGGTTGTATGAAGTTCAAAAAAGAAGCAAAAAAAAAATCCTGTAGATTATTTAAGGTTTTACGCATACACATGGAGAGATGCACAGTTATAATAAACACCAAGTTCAGGACAGTGATTTCCACTGAGAAAGAGGTTGAAGATGGTAAATGGATTAGATTAGGGGAAGAAGGAGATGAGCACCAGGCATCTGCTATATGAATCAGGATCATGGCTTTATATTCATTCATTGTATTAGTCTGGATATTTCATACTATAATTTTAAAATAATCTGAGGTATGCATTTAGTCACTCCTTCATCCATTTGTTTGTATATTTATTTATTTAGGTTGAAATTAAAAGATCAGTATCTAATGGCCCACACAGTGGGCAGTGTGATATGACAGAATGAATGCTCAGTAAATTCTATTTAGCATCTACTTTTTGCTAAGCTCCCTTTTAGACAACATGAGAAAAGAATAAATTAAGGCATAATCCTTACCTTCAAAGACTTTACATGCTACTTGAATCTTAAAATGTAATATAAACCTTTAGTAATGGAAAATATATTTGTGTCTAAAAGTCAAGATGTGGCTTGCAACAATAAGATACACATGATTTTTCTCGAAGGCAAAACCTGTAGACAACATTCAGTATAAGCACTGAACAAAAATTAACAATTTGGATTTCTTACTGTTTTCTTTTTTCCCCAGGATGCAGTGATATCCATTATTTTGACATGTGTTCTTTTTCAAGTGTGGTTATTTCACACATTTTTTACAATGACCAAAATTTTTGCACAGAGTGAATTTTATTCTGTATCATATCAATGTGTCACTTCTCATAGAGTTGTGATAGTTATAGGCCCTGTATAAATCAATCATACATTTTGTATTTATGATTCTGTTTTTTTCCAGACTTTGTTTAATAATATATTGGCTCAAGAGCAGGATCTATCGCTCCCAAAAAGCCAAGAGAAATATGACAGGAGGGCTAGGCTGTCCCATTGACAACTATTTGTGTGAAATTGGACAGGAAAAATAAAAAATAAAACCTAGATCACCTCCAAGTTCTTCACAAGCTCTGAGATTCCCTTGATTGAGAGTCTAAAAGCAAGGACTGCCACTGAAAATCAACTGGCGTATTTTCATTCGTGATTGACTCATATACATGTGATACATATATATATATATACACACACACACACACACAAATACACATATACACATATATATATACATATGTGTGTATCCCTCTTTTATCTAAAAGAACATTAGAATGCTTTTATTTTTAAGACCATCATATATATGATGGTATGATATATATATATCATTATATATATAATGATATATAATATATATAAAATGAAGGAAAAAAGAGAATTATTTTCATCCATTCCAAAATACTCTATTTTGAAATTCAAAATTTCCAAAATTAGTGCAAAGTCTGAATGCGAGGGTGATCTGGCTGTGACATCTGTCACCCCATTGATTGCCAGGGTTGGTTCTACTAATCTGGCTGGCTAGGCATGTGTTCACTTCCTCCCTCAGTGCTCCATGTGTGTCAATGACAATCCATATCAAACATATATATGATATGTATATATAACATATATATGTACAGTAATGCTTCTTAATTACATTATATACAGCATATATAAAATATATGCAACTATTTCTGTCTCTCTCAGTTGATATTTCATTCTTTTAATGGCACCTTTGATGAGAAGATTTTTAAACAAAGTCATTCTGCAATGCATTAGGCATTGGCTTTTAGTCTGTTCAGCCTTGTGCTAAGACATGTTTACTTATAACCTTCATAATATAGCATCCTTTCTCCACAAAGCGTTTTTGGTCTAGACTAAGGGTCAAGCAGAACACTCCTAAGGGGAAGGAACATGAAACCAAATACAAATTTGAGTTACTAGGTAAGAGTAAGAACATTAAATGGCCTACTTTAGAATCCTGGCTTTAGATGGATTCAGTGTATGACTTTACATAATTGATTCTTCCTCCCTGAGTTTCAAATTCGTTGAAAAAACTTTTGGGTCATTTCTCAGACCTAGCACTGTTTCAAGTAAAAGGGATCATAATTCTGCTTAAGTCTTGTCCCAATTATGGAGAAAAACTTTTCATCTGAAAAGCGAACAAAAGCTCAAACAACAACAAAAGAAACTGCTATTGTGAAAGAACAATATTTTCTATAATATCCTTTAATATTTCAGCAAGAAGCACACTTAAAGCTATTTGTACCTAAACTACATGTTTTCACTATTATTCCAATTTCTCAAAAAATGATGTTTAATCTGTTAAAATTCCCTGAGTTTTTTGATGAATATAGATAGAGAGAGAAAGATGAATTTTATATATCTCCTTGTTCCATATTACAGAGCAAGGATTAAAAAAATAGCCTATGGGAATACTGTTAAGAATTTTACAGGATGCTAATCTATCAGAAAAGACCAGTCTCTATTAGGGGGAGTGGACAATTCTGTGAAGAATTGTCCCAAGTCAGTTTACCAATTAAGGTGCTGTTTACCAATTAAGGTGTGGTGCACAGAGGAGTGATTTCTAAACTATGAGCTCCTAGAAAGAGGAAAGTTCTAAATATATCCACAGCTGTCTTACCGTCAGGGTTTAGGCTTTGATCCAGAGCCAGTTTCGAAGTCTTATTTTGAATGAAAGTTGTATTCAATTTGTAATGCATTGAGACTGCAGCAGGTGGATCTCATAGAAAGAAATGTCTTTCTGCAATAACATAGGATTCATTCATTCATGTCTCTGAGCTATTTAAAGGAAATTGCTCTTGGGATTATATCATTAATGTATTAATTTAAAGCCACTCCATTTTTTAGGTCAATATGTGTTTAAGCAATGTAAAAGTTAGAATAAAAATATATCTGTGGCTGTGAATAATAGCTCACTCCTGTAATCCCAGTACTTGGGGAGACCAAGGTGAGAAGATTACTTGGAGCTGGGAGTTCAAAACCTTCCTAGATGACAAAGTGAGACCCCATCTCTACAAAAATTGTTTAAAAATTAGCCAGGTGTGGTGATTCAAGCTTGCTGTCCCAACTAATCACAAGGTGGAGGTGGGAGAATCACTTGAGCCCAGGAGTTTGAGGCTAGGCTTCAGTGACCTGAATGTGCCACTGCACTCCAACATAGGTGACAGAGTAATACCCTATCTTAGATAGATAGACAGATGATAGATAGATAGATAGATGATAGATAGATAGATAGATAGATAGATAGATAGATGAAAGAGAGAGAGAGAGAGAGAGATAACAGTTTAGTATTGTTGAATTTGGGAATTCAGAAAAATTTTCTTCTTTACATGTATGGTAAGCTGAATAAGACTTCCTTAGGATACCTATGTCCAAATTCCAAGAAGCTGTGAAAATGCTACTATACATGGTAAAAAGGACTTTGCTGATATATTTAAGAGTCTTAAAACGGTGAGATTTTCCTGGATTATCCAAGTGGGGCCGGTTTAATCACAAATGTCCTTTTAAGAGGAAGGCAGTAGGGAAGAGAGAGAAGAAAGCACATGACAATGCCAAGAGGTTGAAATGACTCAACAGATTTGGAGATTTATCACATTTACTGAGAAATCAAGCTGCCAGATGTTGAAGTTGAGCTATCACAAAGTTATTTTATAAATAAAATTTGTCATTTTTTATTGCAAAGTAACTTTCCTGGTTAATAGCAGAATTGAGATACAAAGGTTGCTCAGTTCTGAAGACAATGGTCTTTCTCCTGCCCCAACTTACCTCCTAAGTTCATCCTAAGGAAATCCACATTTTCTTTCTTCCAAGACTGTCATAATAGACTCTGGACACCCTTAGGAACTTTGAATATAGGGACCTCATTAATCCTTTTACTTTCTTAAACTCGAGAGTGTTCCCATTGACCTTTGCCATTAAGAAAGAGAAATAGAGAGATATGGTACAGGAAAGGTTCCATGAAGGAAAAAGGCATTATACTGTTTTTTAAAATGCATTTATTACCTTTAATTATAAAGGTAATTGATGTATAGTTGAGACAATACAGAAACTACATAATAAAAACACATAGAAGAAAGTAAAAATCATTATAATGTCATCACTCAAACATAAACACCTTCTGGTACAAATATTTCTGGGTCTGCTTTTATGTACATAAAATAATAAGTAATTATACCTAATGACATATAAAAATACATAAATTATTCAGCTAGCTATGTTTTTCAGAGGAAAAAATAGCATAACTTAAATTTTTAATATTTAATATTATAGCACTTACTTTCAGTTCCATTGAAAATGATGTACCATAGTTTACATACATATACATAGGTGAGAGTGTGTGTCTTTTTGAGGGGGGAACCATAACAATTGTGCTGTTGCTAATATCATATATTAATAATAAATGTTAGTATTTAACATAACACTAGTAAAAATTGGTATTTAATATATTTTCTTGTACATATATTTTAGATATTAAGCTGTTTAATAATTTTTTCCTAATAGATAGTAGGAGCTTTTTATGTTATTAGTATAATAATTCTTTTTTCTCATATACAAATCCAATATTTTATATGATTGTGTTTATCTTTCATATTGTTAAAAGGCAGTCCTTCTATCTGTTTATACATTTATTTTAGGTGTAAAGGATAGTAGACCCAGTCTTTCCAAAATCAATATTTGCAACACGAAAATTCAAAGTTCACTTGCCCGTATCTACTATCTTATTACAGAATGAATTTCCACAGAATGGAGTTGGTGTTTGATTGTTTTTACCTTTCAATCAGGCTTACTTGTTTCACATTTTAAAGTTCTCTCTGCCCAACGTTTAAAGAGGTTGATGTTCTTGCATGCCAAGCAGTAAATCTACAGGAAAATTGTCTATAACATCTCTTTCAAGGTGTTTAGTGAGATAGGCTTTGGAGAAATAGAAAATTTGACCTATATTGATTTTATGTCCTTTGAGAAATAGGCAGCTTGAGTTTGATTAATGAGCATTTCCCACCTCATTTATGTCCAAAATCTCTGCAATTGACATCTGAAAATTCTCATATATTGTTTCAAAGTAAATTACGTAGAGTGTCTTCTCTGGTTGTGATGTCTGTCTGCCTCATAGGGCCAAGTGTTGCTTTCATGGCTGTGTAGACAGTAGCCAGTTTGAAGAAGAAGTAAAAGGTATAAACCCAAACAAAATAAAGCAAAGCAAAGAAAAAAACCTAAATAAAATATGATCAATATGATCTGAATGTTAAACCACAGCTATCTTTAAATTCTTTGAGATTTTTTAAATTGAATCTCTGGCCTCCTGAATGTTTTTTATATTTGAAATACAGTAAATGTATAAAAATGACCATACTTACAGGAGAAGAAGTATATTGACTCATTACTTGAAGATTAAAGTTGCATGTGCTATTTTGTGATGTTATACTCCAATATAAACACTGATATCTGAAATTAAGGAATCTCAAAAATATTAAGGATACTATAATATGTTAATGGAGTGGTTTCTACCCAGGGCTATGCATTAGAATTATCTGGAAATATTATTTTATTCCAAAATATACTTATAAAGCTTATACTCTAGACAGGGATTGATAAACTTTCTCTGCAAAGGGTCAGATATTTAATCTTTTGGGCTTTTTAGACCATGAAATCTCCATAGCAGTCACTCGTCTCTGCTGTTCTAGCCCCAAAACATCCAATGATAGTGCCTAAACAAATAGGTGTCACTATGTTCCAATAAAACTTTATTTACAAAAATACATGATGGTTCATATTTGGCTCAGGGCTATAGTTTACTGACCCCTGTTCTACATGAGGAGTTTGATGTGCTAATATTTTAATTGGCTGATAGAAAAACAAAATTGTTATTCTCCAGGGCGTGATCACAGAAACCACACTCTCATTAATATGTTACCCACAATGCCTTGAATAAATTGAAAAGCTGCTATACATGAAAATAAAATAGAAAATATCACCCATAGTTAAGTAGAACTGTACACTAAAGTAAAACATTTACTAATTATCTAGATGTTAAAAATTAGCAGAATTTTAAAAAATTGAAATAACTTTGGTAAGTAAACTCAGAGTACACAGGAAATGATGAATCTGTAGGAAAGAGATTAAGAGTTTCAGTAGAGAGAGGAAACAATTAAAAAAGCAAATTTAGTTAAAATCAAATAATACATAAAATAAACAATCAACATAAAGACCAGATATTAGGACACATAGAGTAAGAAGTATATGGAGAAAAAAATTTTGAAAAAAAAGATCGAGCATCAGTGACTTGCGGGGCAATATTAAACATGTTTACATTCCTTAAATTGAAACCCAGGAAAGACATAAATAAGACCACAGGGCACAAATTAAGTGATCAAATGTTGGTTTACTTTATTTTTCCATCAAAATTTCATCAAGAACTGAGATCCAGAAAGATCTCTGAGATTCAGAAAGTTCAGTGGAAACCAAGCAGGATAAACAGACAAAAAAAAAAATCTATTAACATATATCATAGTCAACTACTGAACACTAAAGATGTAGAAAAATTCTTAAAGACAGAAAGAGAATGAAACATGTATTACATAGAAAAGAATAAAAATAAAAATTCCAGTAACTTCCTCATCAGAAACTGAGGGCCAACAGACAACAAATGGCATATTTAAAGTGCTAAAATGGCAGAAAAATGTCTGGTGATCTGGAATTATATGCACTGAGTGCTTTATATGGCTAACTACCTGAAAAGATGTGAGGGGATGTATGAAAGATGATGTTTAAGTTAAAACTTCAAAGAAGAGAAAGAGCTTACCAAGTGGATCTTAGGTGAAAGGAAGAGGGCATTCTTAGCAGCAGAAACAGCTTAAGCAAAGTCATGGCAGCATTAAGTAGAAATATATGTGAAACAAACTGCATAGACTTGGAATGCTGATATGGTTTGGCTGTGTCCCCACCCAAATCTCATCTTGAATAACAGCTCCCACAATTCCCGTGTGTTGTGGGAGAGACCCAGTGGGAGGTAAGTGAATCATGAGGTGTGTGGATCTTTCTCATGCTGTTATTCATGTTATTGAATAAGTCTCACAAGGTCTGATGGTTTTAGTAAAGGGGAGTTCTCCTGCACAAGCTGTCTCTTTCCTGCTACCATGTAAGAGGTCCCTTGCTCTTCTGCTATGAATATAAGGCCTCCCCAGCCATGTGGAACTGTGAGTCAATTACACCTCTTTCCTTCATAAATTACCCAGTCTCACGTATGTCTTTATTAGCAGTATTAGAACAGACTAATACAAATGCCTTGTCTGATACTGTGCAAGAATTCAGTGACAGTTTGTTTTCAAGTTCAGTGTGCTTTCCACAAATCCTTCCCCACTGGTAGGAATCCAGGCTCTGCTTAACATTGTTTCAAGCATCTTCAGTGCAATGCTGCCTGATCAATTGCCCTCCAAATGGGTACTCGGAGAACTTTATCATCTTAATTTTATATTTACAGCCACAGTTTCATTCTAAGGAAAGCTATCTATTCACACTAACAAATTAAAACTGTTATGATCATGATAATAACAGCACTTGAATAGAAAATGTACCAATTTAGGTTGGACTTGAGCTACCATAATGTGCATTTCTGTTTAATGCCGTTTATGTTTCCCTGGATGCTATATTGGACTGGGTTGTGCAATTCAGTTTTATTGACAACCACCAACTCCATTTCTATCTTTGAAAGGGAGGGAGAACAAACAATATAAAGTGATTATAAACAAACAAGGCTAGAGCTCAGGCAATGAAGGATGAACAATTATAATTGCATTCAAACTATTATCACTGGCATAGCTACATTGAAATAGTCTAAGTAGAATAGTCTTTAAAAATGAATTAGCAAAGCAAATCTGTATTTTTGTACACTTCCTGCTCTTTTTTTACACTTTCTGTGATCTTTTGAATACTGTAGTCTATTGCAAAGTGTGTATGGTTTCAATCTGGCTGCTCTATGAACTCTCATATTAGTTGGATATAGTGTCTGCTAAAATATTCAGTTTTTTGTTCAGCAAAAGGGCAATGTGTCTAGAAGCTGGGACTTTAAGACTTGTACTGAAGCTGCATTTGCACATCAGACATTGCCTTTTTGTATAATGTCTACATTATGCATTGTATAATTACTTGTATACAAGTAATTGTATAATTACTTGAGATAGTTTGGGACTGGAGAGCTGAATGTGGCTTGCAGTAGTTACAGTTTCCCAGGTCACCCCTTAGATGTCACCAATTTTGGAGATGAGATTAGCCTCCTTACAGCAGTAATTGAGATGAATCTGTAAACATACTCCAAATGATCAAGCCAGGGATGACATTTGTTTCTGTGACAGTTTACATCAACAAACAAAGACTCAATAACTCTTTTCCAGGCTTCCTTGTCCTGTACAGAAAAAATAGAGTCCTTCTACATTTATTTTCCACTCACGATCTACTAGACATTTCAAAATGTGTCCCACAGCAACTAATTTTCTATCCAACCATTTTACACAGAAGAAATACAGCTTGAGTATATTAGATTAACCTCTGCAAACTGAAGCTGTCTATTGAATTTATTTATAAACAATTGCTGAAAGTGTTGAGATGGTTTTAGCTAAAGCAACTTAACAGCTCGTGGCCTCCTGAACATGGGGTGTCCTGATGTGATCTGGCCACTGCTGTGCATGAACAGGAAGGACTGCTTCAGATTTCCCACCCTGTAGTTCATGATGTAAGTAATGGAGTGAATCAGGCATACATTTTCCACAACTATGTCCCCACATGTTCTATTCTCATAAACTTTGGGCAGGTATTTTTTCCTGTCTGTTAGTTAACGGAATAATAATTGAGGTTTAAACTTAGGCATTTCATCTTTCTAGAAAAGCCTGTGAAATAAAGTAATTGATATGCCTGTGTCAATTGATAACCCATTAAATTAACCCCCATGTTCATAGTCAAGAGAAATAAGAGCAAAAAAATAATTATTATTTTCAATATATGTTATTATGTACCTGGCACCAAGGTGAGCATCTAACTTATACACTTTTATGTAATTCTCACAATGTCCCTGTTAGATAGTCATTACTATTCCCATTTTATAAATAAAGAGACTAAAGCTCAGACTTGCTATTGAAAAACATCAGTTGCTCAAGAAAGTAATGGAGACAGGGGGACCAAAATAAAAATCCATACTCTAAACAAGAGATCTGCAAACTGCAGACTGAGTGCCAAAATGGCATACTACCTATTTTGCATGGCCTGTGAGGTACTTTTAAATGGTTGAAAAAATAAAAAAGAATATTTTCTAACCAACAAAGTACATTAAATTAAAATATCAATATCAATACAAAATTTCACTGCAGCATAGCTGTGCTCACTGTGTAATATCCTGTCTGTTTTCCTGCTATGATGGCAGAGTTGAATAGCTGCAACAGAGACTGTATATGGTGATGTTGCTCACATCACTTTGCTCTGTTACTTGGTGCACTATAAGTTGGAAGGGATGCAGTTATAATTTAACAGTGTTTGGAGTGTACTATATATGGCTATATCAAGATATATTTTTTTTATTAGTACTGCATACTTACAATGTCAAAATGACAGCAAGAAAAAAATTGACTTCTAATGTATTTTAAGGCACAGGAGAGTGTGAATTATTTTGTTATTGAAATAAATGTCAATGTTGTGTTTATGATGCAGCGGTATGTTAGCTTTTCTAAAAGAAAACAATAGATATTAACATTATCAAAGTAAGCACTCAACTTACCAACATACTCCCACTCACTGGAAAGTGATGGTGAGAAAAATTAGAAAATTTGAAACAGAACATCATAGCCACAGAATTTCTTCAAAAAAATAAAATGAAACTGCAACTAATGAAAATGTCCATGTAACTCATTTGTTAGTCAAGCCAAAAATAAAAAAAATAAATCTCTTAATAAATGATGAGTTAATTAAATCATGTTTGATTGCAACAGCTGAAGAAATGTCTTGAGAAATAAAACTTGTTTAAAACCATTAGTCTTTCCATGAGAAAATTTAATTGAAGAACTGTGGACATTAGAAGCTATCTCAAGAGAGATCCAAGATGGCCAATTAACAACAGCTCAGGATTGTACCTCCCAGGGAAAGCTCAGAGAACGAGTGGACACTGCACTTTCAGACGAATTTTTGTTGCCCACAGACTGGGAGATTCCC